>CM031241.1:153809698-153876542 GCA_018340775.1 Taxus wallichiana var. yunnanensis
GCCTATTTAGTTCACATCCAACAAAGTTCTAGCTGATGATCATCATTTTGTTTGTATCTCCTTGATTTGTTGTTGCACCATCCTCTTCACTTATTATTGTAGCATCCTGTTCATCTGTTTTTCATGGTTAGATGTTTCAATTTCAAATGTACACCTCGTTTTTTGGGCATACGTTGTGCTCAATGTAAACTCCACTTTCTCTTCATCTTCTCTACGCTGCAAGATGAAACAATATAAAATTAGTAAAATATGTATTAATATATCAATAAGATAATCTACAATGGGAAAATTTTAGCAAGCTTATGATACGCAAAGATGAATTATGAACTTGTAGGTGAACTTGTGATTACCTTCGTTGGGCGCCATTAACGATGATCGAATACATGTTTTATTAATTTCATATTATTTGATAAAGACAGAATTTATAAGCTGGGTTGTTGATTACATAGGGGAGAAGAGCCAGTATGTGAACACTGCCCAATAATTGAACACTATTTTTCATTTAAAATATCCAATACCTGATGGAATAAAAACCCAAATTTTGATTATTGAAGTTCAAAAATTTGTTTTTTATAAACCATATGTGAATAGGGTCAACATCTCGAGCAAGGCACTGAGAAAGACCCCTTCACGCAAACCTCGCACAGGCTGTAAGCCCACTCACAAACAACCAGCATTTGCATTACAACTCGGCATGAGGAAATGCAACGCGTCCAAAGGAAACAATGTGTAACGCGTCCAAAGGAAACAGTATGGAACGCGTCCAAAACAAGCCATGGTAAATGGTGGTTGAGCATTTATTTGTGTCTTATCTATCGTGCGCGTCAAAATCCATGAGGACAGATTGCATTTCCCTCTTTTATTTCGAATTTAATGCTCAACACCTGACCTGTTCATATTAAAATATGATACGAAATTAAAGGCTTAGGATAAAAAAATGCTTATTTATAACTAGTGTCAAATTGGCGCTCCTACGTGGCAAGGAATTGGCTCCATGGACCTGCGAACTTAGGGTGTTCGCATACTGGCCCTATATAAACTTCAATAATCAAAATTTTGGTTTTTATTCCATCAAGTATTGGATATTTTAAATGCAGAATAGTGTTCAAGTGAAATATCATGTCACAGATGACATGATATTTCAGTGCAGCAGCTCTAATTGAATAATGCGAGAAACTCAATATCATCTATGGCCTTTAACATATCTTCTTTTGACCAACTAGACAAAATTCTAACCTTCTTGGTCAAAGTGTTGCCTCTAACAACCACAGTCTCTTGTAGTTCATGCCTATTTAGTTCACATCCAGCAGGTTCTCGCTGATGATCATCAGTTGTGTTTGTATCTCCTTGATTTGTTGTTGCACCATCCTCTTCGCTTATTATTGTAGCATCATGTTCATCTGTTTCATGGTTAGATGGTTCAATTTCAAATTGTACACCTCATTTTTTGGGCATATGTTGTGCTCGATGTAAACTCCTCTTTCTCTTCATCTTCTCTAAATGCTGCAGTATGAAACAATATAAAATTAGTAAAATATGTATTAATATATCAATAAGATCATCTATAAACACTTCTAAAGATGAGGTGTTATCAAATAACACTACATTCATCAGCTTGTTTGTAATTGATCAATATTAATTAGAATGTTTCACTCGAACATGCAGTCGCCCCTTTCGACATTGTAATTCATATCGATCAATTGACGCAGGTCTTGTTAATGTAATGTTTTGTGACATCAAATCATCTTCAGAAGTGAATGCATGTAAGAATCGTAATTGTAATAGCTTGACTACATATGTTGTTACGGTGGCAGCAAATCTGTTGTACTACTGTAGGTCTTGGTATGGACCACTTCGGATCTCCACCAGTAAATGTGTTTTTTTTAGATATTTTACTTGATAGATCATATGGAAGCAAATAATATTAATATATGATTCGAAATTAAAGATATAGGATTAAAAAATGTTTATTTATACCTAGCTGGCATACTGTCACTCCTACGTGGCAAGGATTTGGTTCACTTAACCTGCGAACTTAGGGTGTTCGCATACTGGCCCTTCTCCCCTAAACTCTTCTAAATAAATGGCGGTTGAGCAAAACAGTCTGAAACGACTCCAAAACGCGCCATGGAACAGTCTGGTAAATGGTGGTTGAGCAAACCAGTTTGGAACGCGTCCAAAACAAGCGCTGGTAAATGGTGGTTGAGCATTTCATTGTGGCTTATCTATTACGCGCGTCAAGATGAGGAGGACAGATACTGTTTCCCTCTTTTATTTCGAATTAAATGCTCAACACCTGTCCCGTTGTGTGAACCACTTCGGGTCTCCACCAATAAATGTGTTTTTTTTGAGATATTTTATTTGATCGATCATATGTAAGCAAATAATATTACAATTGGTGATCCTACGTGGCAAGGAATTGGCTCCATGGGCCTGCGAACTTAGGGTGTTCGCATACTGGCCCTTCTCCCCTATAAATAAACATTTTTCTTTCCTATATCTTTAATTTCTGGGAGTAGTGCCATTATGTCAACACCCTAAGTTCACGGGTCCATCGGGCCAATTCCTTGTCATGTAGGTTTATCAATTTTACAGCTAGCTATAAATAAACATTTCTTTATCTTATCTCTGTAGTTTGGAAACTCTTTATCATATCTCTTTATTATTGGGTAGTGTTCACATAGAGTTACAGATTTCTGTTTTGTATTAAATGGTACAGATTTTATATCTTACATAGTTAGCTAGAGATATATAAAGAATGTGCTGGACATATGTTTGAGTTGTTGCATCCTTAGGTGAAGCCAATCACGTCTTAGGTGAAGCCACAACTCTGAAATATGTTTGAGCTGTTTTGGACTTTTGTTACATTCTCTATTTCTAAAGGTGAAGATGTTTTGGCTCACGTATGTTAGATGATTTCTCTCTTACCTTCACTGTACTACGATTTATATTCACTACCATTAATCCTTGTGGATATTGATAATGGTTTGAATTTCAGTTTTTCAATTTTATAGGATGCAGTGGATGTTGTTTGTGAGAAAATTCAGTTCTCTATATTTTGCAGATGTCTATGGGTTGAGGACGATACCAATTGATATGTCCAGCACATTCTTCATATATCTGTAGATGACTTATTTTTAGAAAAGGCCTATCCCCCTCACTATGTCCAGATGGGTAATAAGGGAAGACATTGTGAAATTAATAGTTCTCTTGTCAAATAAGTAAGGAAAATACTTCAACTAGATAACAAGAGACTTCAGCCATATGATCGCAGGTCCATGGAGCCAATTCCTTGCCATGTAGGATCACCAATTTGACAGCTAGTTATAATTAAACAATTTTTTATCCTAAGCCTTTAATTTCGAATCATATTGTAATATTATTTGCTTACATATGATCGATCAAATAAAATATCTCAAAATAAACACATTTACATTCTGAAGTTACTAATTCTATTGTGAAGTTAATATTATTTGCTTTTAAGGTACTTTAAGGGAGAAAACATAAAGCCATTATCTAATAGATGTTCACAGAATTAATTAGCAGGATGCTATGATCAAGAATCACTCAATTCCAATCTTAATATTTTTAATGTGCTCTGCAAAATGGGCCAATTTTTGATAAATTAAATAGAAATCAGTCCATAAACTTGCAGTTCTGCTCAGCAATCTGTTATGTCTAATTCTAACTTAATTGAACAGATCTTTGGTCAAACAAAAAGTAGATCACAACATGCTTTCAGCAGAAGTGCAAGGTATACGTTAGCTTATATCAGAGAAAACAACCAGTTGAGGTTATATATGAATACATTCCAGTGGAAAAAGGCCTTAAGTAATAAATTTGACTATTTTTTACATATTTAAGTGTCCTCTTGAAGTTGTTTGATAGCTACTTTATGAGATTTCTGTCACACCTCTAGGGATTTGGGAGACATTCTCAGCATTCATCTGGATAACAAGAAACTCATGCTCTGGAAATTATAAGCAGTAGGTATGAAAACTAACCTGCAATTTTTGCTTTGCTGGACCTTTCCTTTCAAAACTTGATAGAAGTAATCTCTTCTTATAAAATCCACTGTAATCAGGCACCCTACAGAAGTAAATCAGCAGTAAACAAGACTAGGAAAGTGAATATATAATACCAACATTGATTTGAGAGTATCCAATCAAAATGTAAGACATGGATCAAGGTGTAGGGTCTTTTTAATCAAAGGTTGAAATTGATTTTGAGATGATCTTGTGGCTGAAATTATTTGATTTGATATTCATATTTATTTTTTACCTTCAAGTGTACAATTTTGTTTGTGTTTTTAATGGATGAATTTGAATCTTGAGAAGAAGGTTCCCTCTTTTTTTGCAGGTATGTATTAAAGTCTGGATATGAAAGATCTGGTGATTGAACAACCCAACTTGGAATATGGAAAGAGATGAATTGGAAAGAGAAATATTCAACCCATTAAATAGATATGATGGGTTTGTCAACTGATATGTTGTATTTATACTTTGAACAAATGAGTCTTTTATTGTAGAAAATGAAAGTACCAATCAATATTTATTGTGTACTAAGTAATACTGAGATGTTGACCCTATGCACATATGGTTTATAAAAAAACAAATTTTTGAACTTCAATAATCAAAATTTTGGTTTTTATTCCATCAAGTATTGGATATTTTAAATGCAAAATAGTGTTCAAGTATTGGGCAGTGTTCACATACTGGCCCTTCTCCCCTAGAATTGAAAGAACCGAAAGCATGCGATACACAAGTTGTTTCAAGCGTCCTTTCTTATTTTCACTTTCCAAACTATGTAAAAAGTCATAACTATTGTCAATTGTCCATATATATTATTGCAGAAGTTGCTATAAACAAACAACTTCGGATAATATATAATATAGGAGTATTATATGAAAATAAAAGAGAAACATTCAGATACAATTGAAATAAATTTACAGCATTTTCGGATACTAGTATATTCTACACTATTTGCAAATAGTGTAAAGTTTTAAAAAACAATCTAGCAAAACAGTGCAAAAGTAGAAATTCAACATATAAACACAATATTGCATAATAGATAATGAAATTGGTATTTAAATTAATCTAAATACATAATTAAATATTTCTGAATCAGCAAATGAGCAGAAACCGTGTAGTTTAGAGAAGAAGGTTTTTAAAAAATAAATAACGGTTGCAGTGTGAAACCAGCCCAAACTTCCACAGCATTTAAATTGCAAAGATATAAATTATTTATGATTTGAAGTATCCGACGAGAGGAAGAAATATAAATTTTGTTGGATAGCTGAATTCTAATTTCATATTTTATCTCTTCGCCTCACGAAATTAACCGGCTATTTTCTAGGGGAGGACCCCATCTCCGAGCACCATAAGTTGCCCCTGTTATACAGCCACGTAGATTGACAACTAGGACTCCAAATCAGCACGATGGATTCGTCAACATTTTATGAATCTTAAAATGTATCTTTGAAACCTGTTCACAATTCGTATGACACGTGGAAATAGAATTCCATGCATGCTATTAAATTCGACCCAATATAAATATCAGACCCATCACCGCTACTATTTTATTCACCTGACAACACGTAACGTATTGGGAAGCCGCGCGTTTGATCTGGCAATGAATTTACAGTGCTTGGTATTAATGTGTGACAGGTGATTAATATCTCCACCGACTCCCCTTAATTTTCCATCGCCCTCCCATTAACTGTGCAAGTATTCCCCATTCACTGCGCATTCAAGCCGAAGTTACTGTTCACGAAATCGTGATTTCTAAGCAACTGGAGCAGGGAAAATAACAGCGACGCCCCAGCTGAGAAGGGCGAGCGGAGGAGGAAGATCAAGCGCGTCCGGTGGTGCTCATCCTCCCAAACGAGCCTGTGAAAATTTTGCATTTTAGTAGTAAATTTTGACGGGATTGAGGAAAACGGCCTGAGTCTGTGAGAAAACTGCATCTTTAGAAGTGAAATGTGAGGGCATTGAGGGGGAAAACCGAGCCTGTGAAACAATTTGCGGTTTTAGTACTTAAATCGGAGGAGATTGAGGAGAAAAAACCTGAACTTGTGAGAAAATTTCGTCATTAGAAGTAAAATTTGAGGAGATAGAGGGAAAACCTGAGCCTGTGAAAAGCTTGCGGTTATAGTACTCTGAGCTGATTGAGCGAAAAATCCCGAGCCTGTAAAACTTTGCGTATTTAGTGCTATAATTTGAGCCGATTTGGCTAAATATCCTGTAAGTGAGAAACTTTGGGCAGAAGGCTATTTGTGTGACAATTTTGTCTCTTGGGTTAAATAACTTTTAGTGAATTACTGTTTCCAACGTACCAAAACAAAGCTGAACAGTAGCAGTGGAATGGTAGGCTCTAGAGGATTCGACACATTACTTGTCTAGTGGTGTGTATGACTAGGATTGCCCGTTGGTGTGACTGGGAGTGGGTTCACTATGAATGAGTCCTTCGGCATAAATACCTCGCATGCTATAACATTTTTTTCATTGCACTGATCACTTTTCTTGCTTTCTCCTCAGAGGTTAGTACTCTGTCTGGTATATAGGAGTTCCCCTGTTTTGTGTGCATAAGTTCGCTGCTCTATAATGGCTAAGGTAGGTGGGAAAGAAGTGGAGCAGCAGGGCTTTTCGGCCAAGGATTACACGGATCCCCCACCTGCTCCATTTTTTGATTTTGGGGAGTTCAAGCTCTGGTCATTCTACCGTGCAATCATTGCAGAGTTCATTGCAACGTTGCTCTTCTTGTATATAACTGTTGCAACTGTGATTGGGCATAAGAGAAACAGTGATGCCTGTGGTAGTGTTGGCCTCTTGGGGATTGCCTGGGCTTTTGGTGGAATGATCTTTGTGCTCGTCTATTGCACTGCTGGAATCTCAGGTTTCATATCTCAACCATTGCATGCTTCTTCACCAGATTTTCCCCCTGTTTTTGTATTTTCCAAGTTTGGTTTACCAATTCTGATGTGGGTTTTTTTGGTTTGATAAATCTGTGCAAGTGGGCATATCAATCCAGCGGTGACATTTGGGTTGTTTTTGGCTAGAAAATTGTCCTTCCCAAGGGCTGTCCTGTACATTGTAGCTCAGTGCTTGGGTGCCATCTGTGGGTGTGGACTGGTGAAAGCCTTTCAGAAGTCATACTATGACAGATATGGAGGTGGAGCCAACTCTGTTGCTCATGGCTACACAAAGGGTGTGGGATTGGGTGCTGAGATCATCGGTACATTTGTGTTGGTTTACACTGTTTTCTCTGCCACAGATCCCAAGCGTAGTGCTCGAGATTCCCATGTTCCTGTAAGCTTTTAAGAACATTTGTTGTATATTAGGTACACAGAATGAGCTCCTGAGTCCTGACAATGGTTTGTGTTAATATGCAGGTGTTGGCTCCATTGCCAATAGGGTTTGCAGTGTTCATGGTGCATCTGGCCACCATCCCCATCACAGGCACAGGCATCAACCCTGCAAGAAGTTTTGGTGCAGCTGTCATCTATGGCCACCAGCAGCCTTGGGATGACCATGTAAGTACTCACTACTACCACTCTGTGCCATGTTTCTTAAATATTAATGTACAAGGAGAATTGTGCTAATGTGGATGTGGGTATTTGGTATGAATGCAGTGGATATTCTGGTTAGGTCCTTTTCTGGGAGCAGCAATAGCAGCAGCATACCATCAGTACATTTTGAGGGCAGCAGCCATTAAGGCACGCAGGGCTAGAAAAGAATGACAATGCCAGTGATACGTGAATGAGAATGAAGACCACAATTTTATTGGACAGGTAAGGTCATCTGTGACCTTACTAAGGCAATGATCTGTTTATCTTAATCCAAAATCTTTTGTCTACAATTGTTTGTCTGTGAGATGATTGAGTTGTATTCCAGTTTTATATGGTATATTTTATTTGCATGCGTTAATTATGTTTGCAAATGCTGGCAAGGACCCATAAAATGGGAGGCAGCATAAAAAATACATATATGGATAGTCCTGACTTCACACACAAGAAATAATATATTATTTTATATTCATTTCGATAGACTTACAAAAATTTACATTAAATCCGACTTCCAAAGGATTAAAGTCGGTCTAACATTTATCAAAATCATATATACATATTCGACAAAATCAGCCAAAACTTACTAAATGGGTAGATTTTTTCTATTTCTTTGTAATATTGGACAAAATTTATAAAGCCAAACTCAACCGCTGGACCAAAATCCTGGAAATGCTTGAGGCTGCTCTTCCACGTGACTGTCTGATGTGCTAGCATTCATAGATTGGAGAACATGAGGTAGCATAGTAGCAGGCTTACCTGGAACATCTGTCAAAGTTCTTGAAAGTTGGCCAATTTGACCAAACATTGCTTGCTCTAATTTTCCTGAAAATGTCTCTTTGTTTGAAGGAGAAGATGGGCAACTGGATTGGTTATTGATAATGGAAGAAAAAGCAGGCATGAATGTGTTATACATGTCCAACAAAATGTGATGCTGATCAGGAAGGGGATTAGAGGGACTACTCAAACGTCTATTTTGTCGATCAGGCTCCTTCTGTGCTTGTTGCCATTCCTTCATCCTTTTATCATGTTCTTTTGACAGTCTGGCTTGTTCCCTTTTCAACTCCTTCTCATTTTTTCGCTGCAACTTATCTTCTTCTTTTTTCTGCCTTTTCAATTCTCTTTCCATTTTAAGTTGCCCCTTCTTTTCTTTTTCTACCAACATGTGGGCTTTCCTTTCTTCTGCCTGCTCCCTTCTCTTTGCCTTCAAATCTTCAATTTCTCTTTTTCTTGCTTCTTGATCTTGAAGTAAATGCAAGTATTCATCAGAGGTAAGTATTTGGGATTGCCTACCAATTCT
Organism: Taxus wallichiana var. yunnanensis; assembly: GCA_018340775.1. Lineage (NCBI taxonomy): Eukaryota > Viridiplantae > Streptophyta > Pinopsida > Cupressales > Taxaceae > Taxus > Taxus wallichiana. The sequence continues at coordinate 153,818,560 of CM031241.1, forward strand.
AATTGCTCCATCACTTAGCCGCACAGGGTTGTTGTGAACCCTCTCAATTGGTAGCTTTAAGAATTTACTTACTGATTGGTTGTCATTTTGGGTGCAAACCACCTCTTCAGTGTCTTGTGTGGCTATGAAATCAGCAGCTTCGAAGTTACCTTTATCCATATGTTGTGTGGATAAATTTGGGGCATCTAATTGGGATGTATCACGTGCCTCCCACTCCAAATTATCAGCATAATAGTGTACCACCTCACTTGGAAGAGGCGGGGGAGGGGATGGCATTGAAAGAGAAACTTCCTCATTGTTGAAATCAATTTGCATGTTGAGATTTATGGCCCCTTCTTTAACCCATTGAGGTGGGCTGAGCTGTGTTGGCAAAGTCAAGCTATCATCAACATCTGTGGCTTCTTGTGTTTGGCTCACATGAGTTGTTGAACTAACATGATCATCTTCTTCATTGATTGTATGTGGCTGATTTAAATCTTTAGGCATGCCAAAAAATTCTGCCTCAACATGCACTTCCTTTGTTTTTTGTGCATCCTCATTATCTGACACATTATTCCTAATTTCTTCTAAACAACGTTCTACATCTCCATCTTCTATTCCTGCCATCCTCAATATGTTTTCAACAGCTGCCACCTCGTCTTCTTCAACATGAAAGGCTTCACTTGGCCTCATATCATTAGAAACAACATTACGATCAAGTGGCCATATACATCCTCTACGAAAACTTTGCTTTGATGTTTTTAGGAGTAAGTGCGAGTTGGAAAGCTTGACTACTAAGTGTTGCCAATTTTGTCCTCCTGATTTCAAGACCTGAGTTCTTTGCCATCCATTTGGACCTCATTGATTTGAAGTAGTTCTTGAATGGAGAGAAAACACTAACATCTAATGGCTGAAGTTTGTGACTGGTATGAGCTGGCAAAGTCACAAGGTCAATTCCTAGATTTCTAGCTTCTTGGATTGTGCCAAAAGCTACATGGCTGCCATGACCATCAAATATTAGAAGATGCCTATTTGTTGGTGAAACTCCGCCAGGCACAGATCTTGCAAAATGATGCAGCCAATTCAAAAACAGCTCCTTTGTCATCCACGCATGTGGTTGCGCTGCCATGCATGCTCCAGGTTCACATCCAGCTATATAGTTTTTAAGTTGTCTCTTTGCCTTAAAAAGATAAAATCCAGGAATGCTTTGTCCTGCTGCATTAACACAACATAATACAGTAATCCATTCTCTACTTTTTGACATAATGTGTGGAACACTTCTACAACCTAATTTAGCAATCACACGCATGCCACAATTCCTTCCTGCTTGTACACCAGTTTCATCACAATTCCATATTTTATTGGGCCCATATTGATTTGTTGTATACATTTTTTGCAAGTTATCATAGAAAGCAGCAACGATTCTTGGTCGTAACATGACTGCTCTATCTCTATCAAGGCCCTCCGCAGTTCTTATTGTCAAATCGGGATGGCGCCTACGGAACCCATACCACCATGATTTTCCTGGTAGACCATCATTGAATGGATTTGGTTTGCTTTGACATATATGAGCTACATAGGCCTTTAAGTGAATGACTTCAAGACCATGGCCAAGTTCAGCCATATCTTTGCACCATGTCACAATTTCCTGCTCTTCATTCTCTGTCAGAACTGTTGGAGGTCCCAGCCTCTTAGTGGTTCTTTTTCCATACAACCAATCAGTCACGTTTGTGGCAGGGATACCCCACTTAGATGTTGCTTTTCTTGTTGACATTCCATTCTCCTCCACGTCCCTCATGGCAGCCTTCATGTCTGCTTCTGTCCATTGTCCTCTTATGTATACTTTCTTTGTTATAGAAGACCCTCCAGTTACTTCAACATTTGGGTTCATACTAGTGTTCAATTCAGGTTCATCTGTAATTCTGATATTCTCATCCACAAATTGTTCTTTTCCTTTTGATGAATTGCTCCTTCGAGTGGAAGACATATTTTTCTGAAGTTGTAATTGAGCAGCGTTATCCATGCCTGAATCTTGTGATTTGGCTCTTGAAGGATTATTCTTTCTGTTGGAAGTTTTGGTTTTTTGAGCTTGTGTCCCAACAATTTTATCTTCATCAAAAGACAGATTTGTAAACTTTGCCCTTCTTTGCAAGTTGCTTCTCAACCTTCTCACTGGTCCTTTGGATGTCTGCTTTGCACGTGCCATTGTGAAATACAAGGAACTTTGACAAAAACAACCGCTGTAGAAAACTGGACCTGCCTGCATTGCAATGAAAACTACGAGTGAATGCACAGTTAATGGGGATTGAATGCACAGTTTATGGGGGTTGAATGCACCATTACAGGGACGGTGATGGAAAACTATGGTGAGTCGGTGGAGATATTAATCCACCTGTCACCGCTTTAATAGCAACCACTGTACATTTACTGTCACAACAAATGCGCGGCTTCCCACTAAAATACGTGTTGTCATACCATTTTAAAAACAACGGTGATGGGTCTGATATTTATATTGGGTCATTTCTAATAGTATGCATGTAATTCTATTTCCACGTGCCATACAAAATGTGAACAGGTTTGAATGATACATTTTAAGATTCATAAAACATTGACAAATCCAGCTTGCTGATTTGGAATCCTAGTTAGCAGTCTACGGGGCTGTGTAACATATGCAGGGGCCTTTGACCGAGACTATTTAGCAAATTTGGATGCACTATGTATATGGAGGTAAATTTAACACCGTATGAATGTTTACATCTAATACTATATGTAGAATTTTAGAGGCTGCGAAAAAAGATGTGGCTAGTTCAGAAAATAAATAAATTTTTATTTTGAATATTGGAAAAGCAATATGGCTATTTCAGAAAATCAAAGAAATCGCTATTTCTGGATTTTATCTGTTTACGGCAAAGAGAAACACAAGTGAACATTAAATTAATTATGCACACGAGTGAGTTTTAATTTGTAGATATAGTATAAACAACATGAATTTGCAATAATGAAGTTGTTCATTCTTGCAAATTTAATGATGTTTGTAAACTATCTACATATTCAAACTTCCTAATGTTCATAACAAATTTAATGGTTAAATGTGAGATCTAAAAATGTTTGGAGAAAATAAGAGACAATTTTTAAAAATAGTGCTTAATACAAAAGGTGAACAACTATTGCACCTGGAAATTTCTGAAATATTTTACTATTTTGTATTTGTGGAGCAAGAAAATCAGTCCTGGAAGTTCTCTGTTCTTCTGTAGCTGTGCAGTTGTATCTGTGCAACAAGAAATTTGATGCTGGAAAAATGTTCTTCTCTATCTCTGCAGTTGTATTTGTGCAGCAAGAAAATTGATGATGGTAGAGATGCTGACCTGTATCTGTGCAGTTGTATTTGTGCAGCAAGAAAAATGATGGTGGAAAAGAGTGAGTCTGTATCTGTGTAGCAAGAAAATTGAACATGAAAAAGGGCAGCAAGAAAGTAACAAATGCATACGACTCATCTCAATTTATAGATTTCATTGCTTTGAATTTATCTTTTGGTAATCTGGCATTGTTTTCTATTGGCTGAGAGGGGTTGGCACGGATTGATTGAGAAATAATGAAATTTGAGCCATTGGATTTAAAACTCTTCTTGATCAATGGATAGATATTAAAGTGGATGTGAGAGATTTTGGTGGGAATTGGGAATTTGAGAGGGAAATGTATCATTTTTATTTTAAAAAATTCGAATTACAGTTGTTTTATTGAATGTTGATTTTTGAAATCTGCTAAAAATCTATAATAAATGGTGACTTTTTCTTGTAAATGGTGAGTCTTAATGATTTTTTTATGTTTGCAGGTACCCCTATTAATTGTAGAAAAGGCACTGGAGGTTGGATAAATATAGATGAACAATGTTTGCTCAAGGACATGTGTATTGATAAGGAATGGATGTATAATTGTGCAAAAAATAATAATATTTGTACATGTTGAAGCCCATCAGCAATGTAAATGGGGTCAGAATAGTAATGGAGATGATATTATTATATTCATGCTGGAGTTTCTAAACTTTAAATGTGACCCTCAAGTTGTAAGGAATGACATGTATTTATGTTTAAAAATTAAAACATTTGCACATCTTAAAATTGCCAAAGGAAAAAGAAATCATGTACAGTTTTATGTAATTTTTTGGTTGAGTATTTGGTGAACTTTGTATAGATAGTCCCGAGGTAAAGGATAAGGTGCTGGTTATATTGCGAATTTAATCGATTATGGCTGCCATCAAAGCACATATTGTAAATTGAATATCGCGCTACGTATTACCCGGCGATGTCGGCGAACACTCTTTCCGGCAACGAAATCGTTGTTCTCGGTCATTTGAACCGTGAAATCTTGCATTCTCGCAGTATAAATTGAAGAGGCGTGCTTATGATCGATTAATTTTCTTGTCTGTTGGCATTGTATAAAATGATGGGGAAGATGAATGTTGTCATTTTGTTAGCACTGTTCCAGTTTTTTGTGGGCGTTGTATGAAAATGATGAGGAAGATGAATGTTCTGAGTATAATACAACTGCTACTGAACGGTATGAGGTTATGAGGTGGCGTCCTCTCTCGAGATGTTTGTGAACGAGGAGAAGTTGAAGCTCCGAATCGGAATGCGAATGTGGAAGATGTGTTATCCCAAGCCCCTTAAATTGGAGGAGTTCCAAATGAATCCGATGCCTACACCATTAACAGCCACCCGGAGATTTCTTTCCCTGCTCGGTAAATGGTTTGTCACTGTGTTACAATTTTTCCGAATGAAATTACTTAAAAAAGAAAGTAATAGATCATGTAGAAACTTTATCGATTGATGATCTATGGATGCAGATACTGTGCAAATTTTGGTGAAGAGAGGAGATACATACCTGTTGAGGATCGTGAACGCAACACTCAATCATCCATTTTTCATGATAATAGCACATCACAAAACCATACAAGACGAATGTGATGTTGATAAAGCCTGGTCAACTCCGTCCACTCGCATTCATCGCCGAGCTCCGGATCGGAATGTTCGAGACAAAATGGGTATTCATCATCGATCGAATAATATATTTGAGCTCTTTGTTAATCATTATGAGCTGCATTATTTATTGACTGGTTGTTCTTGTTTTAACAGAAATTTCACATGGACCTTCCTTGGAGCACTGTGTATGCCTTCGGATTGTCGAGGAAGATGGAAACTATACCAGGTCTCACGATCGAAATGATACAAGGGATCCAAACTTTCATGAGATGGGAAAACCATCTCCCCCAGAAGCATATTCCTCCATGGGATCCGTCATTAAACACTACAAATCTCAAACATGGCGGAATCCCCACGGTTGTTCATCTGCACGGCGGAATCCTCGAGCCGGAAAGCGATTGGCACCCCTTCGCCTGGTTTACGGCCAACTCTAGCGAGCGAGGGACGGGGTGTAAGAATAGCACATACCATTACATAAATGTGCAGCAGTCGGGGAGTCTGTGGTACCATGATCACGCCCTGCGACTAACTAGAGTTAATCTCCTGGCTGGCCTTCTTGGCTCTTATGTTATTTCGCAATCCCAAGGTGGAGAAGCCCCTCAATCTACCTTCTGGTCGTCAATATGACCGCTTTCTTTTCATCTTCGACAGGAGCTTTACCAAAAATGGCACAATTTACCTCAACTCCACAGGGAATTATCCCGCCCTCCATCCCCACTGGCAGGTATTGTAATATTATTCTATTCCAGTTGCGTGTGTTTTTGGAGGAATGGGATTTTGTATTTTTTTATTTTATTTCTGTTTCATATGCACATTATTATATAAATTGGGACGAGCCTACCAATTAAATAGTATTTTTCATAATTGGTATTTTTACGCCGAAAGGCGTGTTCTATGTTAGAAAGCCCGGGGGGCTCTGACACCATCCAACGATCCAAATCTTCTGCATCATCGACCACCATTTCTCCTACGTTCGATTATGTCCATTGTCAGAGCTGGAGGAAATTGAACTGTACGGACTGACATGGGGAAATACGAAGCAGGGAAAAATATGGCTCTGGACAGAGAATGGCATGTCCGGGGTCCTGGGTGCATGCGGCCATTCCTGCCTTTGCCATCATGAAGGACAGGAATAGATATCCAGTTTTTTCGTTGTACCCAGTGAACTATTCCTGGTGGAGAAGGAATGGAAACTTGCAAGGTAAGCTGAGTTGGGACCAATATATTTGCTATATATACTCACTGTTTTGGTTAATAATTTCGTGTGAAATGTTCAGATGAACAACTTTGGAAGTGGAAAGGCAGCTGTATTTCCATGTGCGGCATGCAAAATCCTTAGAAGAAGATGCGGAGAGAAATGCGTGCTCGCGCCTTACTTTCCTCCAGACAATCCTCACAAGTTTGCGACTGCACATCGGGTGTTTGGAGCAGGCAACATTATCAAAATGCTTAAGGTAAGGTTAAAAAAAGTAATCTTTGCTACATAGTTGTGTCTACAAGTATAATAATGTTGATAACAGTTATTCATGAAATGTGGTTGAATGTATCAAGATCTTCCAAATGATCGAAGAGCTGACGCGGTAAGTAGCATGGTGTATGGAGCAGAAGCAGAGGTGAGACTGCGAGATCCTGTATTCATTCTGAAACTTCATTTGGACCAGGCTAATCTCGTGTCCCTTGTCTCGTGATTGTACACGTCGGGGAAGAATCTGAGCCCTTCTCTTCATCTGAAAGTGACCCGCAGGATAACGATAACGATAATAGTGCAGACCATAATAATGACTTATTTTCAGAGGATTCCGATCCCATGATACTGTGGGAACCGTTGTGGCCCTAAAGTGAAATAGAATGATTCCATTTTTCAAGCAGAGCACAAGCTGTGTATGATTGTAGACGACTGTACTAAAGTCTGACGCATCCTTGTTCGCCATTTAAAATAAAGAGGGTTACTTGCTTACATGTTGAATTATTGCGGGTCTTTTCCTTTGTTAGGAGGAAGTTAAATATGAAACTGAGAGTCATGTTGATGTTTATATTCTATTTTTCAAAATAATCGATGAGTAATGATGTTAACCAGGCAATTAAATGTCCCTTCTTACCAGACATACGCCCCTGGCAGTGCTAGATTTTGCAAGGCGCTTCAACGTCATTATACAGATTTAAAAACGAGTTTTAAATATTTAATTTGATGGTCATTGGTAATGGACAAAATGAACACTAAATCAATGAAACTTGAATATCTTCTTAATTTAATTAGCCAAATAGAAATAACTTTTTCAAATTTCTATTTTTATATTTTATAAATTCTAATTACGCCGAAAGGCGTGTTCTCTGGGAGAAAACCCGACCCCCTCTGACTCTGACGGCAACAACGACGAATGAGATCAATCGGTTGACGAAGTACGGTCATATCGTAGCCTCGCGCGTGTCGGCCAAGGGGTGTACTGCCAATGGTGCAGAGTGGGAAAGGTGAGTGCTGCGACTAGGGGTTAAATTTGGCAAAATTTACATGTAGCTTGGGTCAGCGTCTTTAACGTCTGGATCTCAACTAAAGTGCAAGGAAATGACAAGTCTGAAAGGCCATATAAGACGTGTCGCTCCCCATGTTCTGCATTGGGTTTGTGGGTGAGTTTGTTTGGCCACGGGTCTAATTTTTCCACTAAACTTTTATTTTGTTGTTCAATACGTGGAGAAACAAACAACCATATGACACTTTTGAAGATTTTAGCCGTAATATATCATAAATATATTATATAGTATTAGTATTAGTATATCATATATCATATTAATATTTATTATATCATATTGTAAAATATCATTAAATATATGCAAAATATATAGTTGTGTGGGTATTTGTATTTTTAAATATACGAAAATAAAATGATAAAAAAGTTTGTCTGAGAATTTGTATTTGTCAATACGTTCATCAAATTATACAGCTAGCGATGTAGAGATATTCAAAACAACATTAAAAATGTCGATTTATATGGAGGTTTGTTTCTTTACAATAAGCGGTGGAATCGCCAAGTGTTATTACACCGAGAAAACAATATTTAAAATTCCTTTGCTTGTATTCGAGAAAAATAAGCGGCTGGAATTGCCAACTCTTATTACGCCAAAGATATTAGCATTTATTATGCCAAGAAAACAATATTTAATATTCCTTTGTTGCATCCGAGAAAATAAGCAACGAAATCGCTTGCCAGCCATTATTACGTTGAAAGGTGTTAGCGCCAGGGGAGACTAGCAAATTATGTGCCGATCGAGATGCTTTGGTTGACGGTGTACGGGAAACAAGATTCTCACATATGGCATTAAAACAAAGGCACGATAATGTGTGTAAATATATGCAAAATATATAGTTGTATAGTTTGTATGCGTATTTGTATTTTTTAATATACACAAAATAAAATGTTACAAAAGTTTGTATGAGAATTTGTATTTGTCAATACGTTCATCAAATTATACAACTGGCAATATAGAGATATTCAAAAGAAGATTCAAAATGTCGATTTATATGGAGGTTTGTTTCTTTACAATAAGTGGCGGAATCAAAAACTGTTATTACGTCGCGAAAATAATATTTTATATTCCTTTGTTTCGCCAAGAAAATAAGCGATGGAATCGCCAACCGTTATTACGCCGAAACACGTTTACACTAGGAGAAATCGGAAATTCGTTGATGACGGCCGAGATGGATTGGTTGACGTTGTGACAAAAAACAAGAACCTTACACGTGGCATTAAAACACAAGCACGATAATGTGCGTAATAAACATTCCTATTTTTGCGATTAAATTATTACCTCGTTATCCGATGTCCCTCTAAAGAGTCATGTTCACGCTTGCGCGTGGACTTGAGAGCGTCCATTGGACAGAAATAATACTATCATGTAAACAATCTCTCCATACTTACGTCGTTAGAGGCCAACACGTGTCGCTCTAGTTGTATATATTGGATTAGGGAATAACATTTGAAAAATAACAAAGTTGTTGCATTTCGGGAAAAGCAAACAACGGTGTAGGTGTTGTTATAGAAAATATGGTCCGATTCGCAGATGTGCAATGCACAAACTTGATGACAATAACTCGGTTTGATCTGAATGAGCAGACGAGGCATCCCGGATCGTGCGGTGACTTAACCATTCCCCTCAGTCACATTGTCGTTGGCTCCAAGTTTGCGTGCTCAAGAGAATGAGGAGCGAGACGAGGCATCTCGGATCATGTGGGGACTTAACCATTCCCCTCAGTCACATTGTCATCGGCTGCAAGTTCGTGTGCTCAAGAGAATGAGGAGCAAGAAACAAAGCAAATTACCTGAGCACTGTCTCATCCAAGGCTTGTTTAATGGTGGGCTCTAGCCGTTTGATTTGTGAATATCCCAAAACCGCCTCAAACCAGAGCATGCACATATTGTGTAAAGAGAAACAAAAATGAAGATGTTCGAGTTGGAGCAGCGAGGCCTATAGCGAAGGTTACAGTTACGATGGTGGTGGCGTTAAATCCACAAACACAACCCTTTAAGCGAGTTTTTTCATTTGATCCGATCAGGATGGTTGCACTCTGGGAATGAACTCAAGAGCTTGTGCATTAAGCAAGATGAACGTTGAGTTCTTTTCAAGAGAAATCGACCATGTTGACTCTTGATAGGCTTCTTACAGATGAATTACAACATTACACTTTTTCTCAGTGTCAACCACAAAGTCATGCTTCCTCGTCGTTAACTTCGATCCAAACAGGGTGCTTTTTTCTTCGTTTCAATTTCCTTTTCCACTCACCAATATTTTCCGTTTCAGCGTTAACATCGCTATTTAAAATTATAGTTTTTATTTTTCAGAATTATCATTTGCAAGGGAAAAATCATTTATTCGGGATTGATGTGAAATGACATATAAATTTGAGAAAAAATTGGAAACAATAAATATAGAATAAATTCATAATTGCCTTTTAATAAAAGTTTGAAATAATTATATCTGCCTCTTGTTTTTATATATGCTAGCAATTGCATATGAGTTGAAAATTACGCCAGAGAGGATAACAACGTTAAGTTTGTTGGAGTTGTAATTCTTTAGTGGGGTCACCATATGTGCTACTTTGAACTGCCTACGAATGATGGAATATCACCAAACCCCCAAGACCTCTACACATGCTAGCGTTCCATCAAATATGTTCCCTAACTTGTCTAAAGAGCACATTAAATAGCTAAGAAATAATGATTGTTCTAAAAAAATTTAGGGATTTAAAAAATTGGAACTCATATTATCATCGTTCATTATGAAATTGACATGTACTTTAGCTTGAGTTACCTTGCAATCGCAAGAAAAGTAATCATGGCTAGAAGCCTCCTCCGTTTTTGGCAACTAATATAGACATCAATGCTTATGGTGTATTTGGTCGGTGAAGCACAGACATTCATCTACCGTACACGTGGCTCACAGTGGTTGGAGAGTGGCTGTCACATGTCGATGAATAAAGCATGTTTACGTCACAACTATATCGTCGACATTGTTTACGCCAAATTCTTTTGTCGGCCATATTTGATTTTATTAGTCGTTGTCTAATTCGATCGATATACAGGGCCCTTACGAATAACCCCTCCCATGTTCCAACTTCCGTAATTTCCAGAGGTCACCGAATGCAATTACCAGTTAACTTGGCTTGATTGTTTTCAATCCAAAAATATCAAGGCTTTACTTTGAAGAAAACCACTATTGAAAATGGGGACATGGAAACACAACGAATTTCCTTCACAACTATATCAATAGTTCCCACCTTGTCCACCTATCGGATCTCGCCCCTTTTTCCACTCAGTTGCTATGACAAATTCTCTCAGCAACAATTTTGCAATCACGCTTATAAGAGGAATCTCATCTTCGTTCCCTATCCTTAACAATCCCCTCTTATTCAACGGTGGACCTTCCCTTTCAAGCTACTCCACTTCTTCTGGACTTTGAATCTTTTCTACTTCTCCACTTTTCACTACTTCATTTTGTTTTTCATTTACTAACTACAAATATCATAATGCTTTGTTGTGTTTTTCAATTACTTTTCCGCCTTAAGAATATTTTGATTTTGTGGTTTTCAATTTAGATGGCATTAGACATAAATGATTTATTTTACCACTTCATTTATATTTTATTAATAAATTAGTTAATTATTTTTATGACAAGGTTATATTGTAAACTCCACCAAATTAGGTATATTTTAGTGGTGATTTTTTTAATTCTAGATTAAAATGTAGATGGAATGTTGATGAAAACTAATCTTATCTTCACTACATAAATATTTTGTTGATAATAACTATGACGGTGATTTTTGAAGTTACCTAACAAAGGAACTAGGTCAAAATGGTGGACCATTTGAAGAATATACACTTAGTTTATTTATTTCAAAAATAATATATGAATAATGTCCCTACCCACGTGAAAACTATAATTTTAAGGGTAGAAATGGCGTCTCGTAAAAAAGTACCCGAGCCAAACGCGGGAGAACTTCTGCAAATTAGGGTACACCCTCAATTTAGGGTACACAACAAGTGGCTCCTCTCCCATAAAAAGTGGTGTTGAAAGCTCCAAGTAAGAGTTGCATTGATTTCATACTTATAGCTCCCTTCTTTGTGGACAAGGCCAAATCGAATTCCCCCTCTATTATATCTCGGCTCACATATCTATATAGGGGGCATAGAGAGAGAGCGGGTCGAGTCTTATGTCGGTCATACGGAACACCCACACATGGAAAAGGGGTGGAGGAACCGGTCCATGGCCCATACGAATAATAGGGCCCCCACAAAAGAGCCACACATATGCATCAAAAGCAGTGCAAAATGCACACTCGAGGTGCCCTCCCACAAAGAATGTGAGCTATTGCAGCAGTACTTGTTGTTGCGTAAGGCCCTCGCACATGAGGGGAAACCAGTGAAAATGCATGCATCTAGGCGCCTCAAACCAAAAATGCGCACCCTCCAAGCAGACCTCCCTGCTGCTCATGTCGACCCATAGTTCTGTACAGAAACGTATTGACAGATTTTGACATTTTGATAGACAGGTTAAATCAATTTATTGTATCCATTCAAACAATGCCACATAAGTTTTTCACTTTTAAAAAATTGTATAATCTGAACAAAATAAGGTACGATCTAGCCTGGGCATTTTCTTCATGTGCGCAGGACAGGGCAAAATGCCCGCTCACTACACTGTAGCTGGGCATGCACACCCGCTGCCCTCAACGTCATGTGCGTGGGCTAGGAGGCTGCAGGCAGGGATTAAATTTGAAGTTGTCAAAGCCCTTCAAACGTCTTTCATCTTGTTATAAAGGGTGATTACAAATTTACAATTCAAAAACAATTGAAATTTAAAATTACACTTCAATACGAAAAGCATTAAAATATTATAATTTATCATTAGAAGGGCTAACTAAAAAAATAATTTGTCATTTAAATTGTATCCTAAATTTTGTAATTTGTTAAATTGATTTTAATAAATAAAATATTAAATAATAATTAGAGCAATAAATTTCATGCTTACTAACTTTCTATTTTCTATATTTAAAAATGTTCACTCAATTCAAACAAAATCATTTACAAAATCACTAGGAAAAAGGATAAATCTCTAGAAAATAAGCAATTACCTTATTATTTTAATTTCCAAGAATGGATATTTTGTTTTAGCTTTTGCTAGCTTGTAAATCATGTTTAGAATTCCCTCTTTCTATTTTCAAAATAGTGATATTCTACTTAACTTTTGCTAGCTTGTAAATCATGTTTGAAATTTCCTTATTTATTTTGTAAATTGGTCATTTAAATTATTTATCTTGATTATTTAATTTAAATAAATTTCAAAACTATTATTAAATGTTATATATTTAATAATTTTGACATTTTTCATATTTATTTTATTTAAATTAATCAAGATAATATTGAAATGAAATTTACATTTTCATTTTTTCTATTAAAAGGTAATGTGTTGTTTAATCTATCATTTACTAAGGATAAAACTTAACCTAGCCTATCAAATTAAAATATGGGGAGCCCTTCAAATTTGATCATTGGTCAGAGGGAGGGGCGCCACAAATCTATAAGAAAGTATAATATTTAATTTTTGATGAAACATTTCAACTGCATACTGAGATCATACGTGTTCATTAATTTTATTTTTAGACAAAGATATAGGGACCGCAATTGCTAATTTGCTATGCGCGGGAGGGCTAAAAATCAAAATCAGTAAGGAGAGGAGCCAATAGTGGAGCATGGACCAATAATGGTGAGGGTATTTGTGAAGTGAGTGACTAGTACATGTACATTTGTCATTCAACATTTGAAAAAAAGTAGCTAATAAAATGTGTCACATCAAATCACATCAAAGAATCACCCAATCACATGATGCCACATAAGTGGAAAAAAATGCATGACATAATGCCCTACTAATGGTCCACCCTTTTTTCCTTTGTATGGAAAACTACTTGATTTAAATCCATTTAAAAACCACTTTCCATAAAATAAAAATGCTCAAAAAAAAGTATTTAGATTAAGAAAAAAAAAATCTATTAAGGATTTTTTTTTCAAAATTTGATGTATTTATATGTGTGTTGTACACCCCTCAACTTGGGTGCACAACTACTGGCTCCTCTCCCTTAGTATGGGAGGTGGATGCCTTCATAAAAATGTGTGGAGGATTACCTCTATCACTTAAAATATTTGGCCGACATGTTTTTGGTAAAAAAAGGATTTTTGACATTAGCGTTGGATAAGCTTAGTAGGATCCTGCTAAATATAAGCTTAGGATGTAATAAATAGTCTTAAAATAAGTTTCGACTCACTTGATCATGAAGAAAAACAAATATTTAAGGATATTGCATGTTTTTTTAATGATAGATCTAAAATTTTTGCCATAAAAATATGGAAGATATCAGGATGGAGTGGTGAACATGCACTTCAAATCTTGAAAGATAAATGTCTTGTAGAAGAAATAGATAATTTTAATAGGGTTACATGGAAAGTTTTGAGTATCTCGTATCTTGAGTATTTGTATGATCTAGAGAAGATTATAGTTGATGGATGTGAGAAGCTAAATTTTCAAGAACTCATTAGTAGTAAAATTTTGAAAGAGATAGAGATTATAGAATGCCACGAGTTTGAAGAGTTATGTCTTGAGGGTTTGTGTTGTTTGGAGAAGATCACAGTTGATGGATGTGAGAAGGTAAATTTTCTTAAATTCAATAATTGTAAAATTTTGAAAGAGTCAAGCGATTATAAGATGTTACAAGCTTAAAGAGTTATGTTTTGAGGGTCTATGTTGTCTAGAGAGATCATAGTTATTAGATGTGAGAAGGTAAATTGTCTTAACCTCAATAGCTGTAAATTTTTTAAAGAGTTGGTGATTATAAGATGTGAAAAACTTAAAAAGTTATGTCTTGAGGACCTGTGTTGTGGTCTGGAGAAGATCATAGTTGATGGATGCGAGAAGGTAAATTGTATTGAGCTCAATAGCTGTAAATTTTTGAAAGAGCTGGCAATTATAGAATGTGATGAATTTAAAGATTTATGTCTTGAGGTTTTGTGTTGTCTGGAGAAGATCATAGTCGATGAATGTGAGAAGGTAAATTGTCTTAACCTCAATAGATATAAAATTTTGAAAGCGCTGGCAATTATAGGATGTGACGAACTTAAAGAGTTATGTTTTGACGGTCTATGTTGTCCTGAGAAGATCACAGATTGATGGATGTGAGAAGGTAAAGTGTATCAAATTCAATAATTTCAAATTTTTGAAAGAGATGGTGATTATAAGATGTGATGAACTTAAAGAGTTATGTCCTAAGGGTCTGTGTTGTCTGGAGAAGATCAGAGTTGATGAATGTGAGAAGGTAAATTGTCTTGACCTCAATGGCCATAAAATTTTGAAAGAGCCGGTGATTATAAAATGTGGGAAGCTTGCTGAGTTGTGTCTTGAGGATAAGAAGATCATTTGTCTCATGTTGAGGTCTTGTCCAAATTTGAGAAGAATGTCGGGTAACTTTGATGTGGAAGAGCTGCTAATAGGTGATTGCCAAAAGCTTGAAGAGCTACCCAAGCTTTCCGAAGTGAAGTGGATTAAGATAGAGCAATGTCAAAAGATGCAAATTATAGCAGGTATTGAAGAATTGCAAAGATTGGAAACCATGCACCTTTCACAAGTCGGCAGCAATTTCATTCAGGGTTTGCAGGTATTCAATTCTCAAAGCAATTTTGAGTGAAAAGCATTTTTTTAAATTTTCTGTGATTAAACATAGCCTAGATTTGCTTATGAATTTTTAAAGTGGTATGATCAAGAAAATAATTTACCGGTAGCGAACTGAGAGCTTGAGGGTTTTTTTAAAACAGATTATCTCAAAACTGCCATCAGGGTATATGACGGTGATCGGGAAAGAAGAGGATGGATGGGAGTCAAGTTTGAGCACAAATTTCTTTGGCAACCATGCAGTACATGAACTTCCTATTGTGGAATATGACTTTGTGGAAATGGTCAAGTTTGGAGAAGAATCATATTGTTTGAGTGCAATCATAGCGTGCGTTGTGGTTGTGGGTGGAGAACCACATACTTACTCAATGTATATGGGTTAAATGATTTTAATGAGGACTTGGAGGTCGAGAAGGAGAATGGGTACTCACCATTGTAATTATTGATCGACATCCATCCGTACATGCCTCCAATTATGGATAGAGGAAGATACACATGATACCGAGGAAGAGTTTGTAAATTCAATAAAGAATGCATAAATGGTGATGGTGAAGAAAGGCCAGAACAGGAAGCCTCGCACCTATTCAAAACATTGATTTTGCCTATATAAATGATACATAAGCTTGTAAATTGCTATGCCAATGGTGCTCCTTAACATGAAAAAGTTTCTATGTCAATCTCTTTCCAACTTTGGTTGGCAATCTCTATAATTTGTTTACAACTTTCTTAAGTTATCCTATGAAATTCGACACGAAACTAACTCGTAGATCGGATCAATGTTGAAATTTTTTATTACCTCATCATCTTCTTTTCCCAGATTCTTGAAATTTGCTTTAATATGATCCAATGGGAGAGCATCTATATTTTCATTGAAGAATTTACAGTTGATGTTATCAAACTCCTCCAAAATAACATTTAGTCTGTCCATAATTTCAATATGCTTGTCATCCAATTTCTTAACCAGATCTTATGAACACATATGATCTAAACTCCATAGCCTTCTGAAACTCAAATAGTTTAGAAGCATCGTCAATTACACCCTCCCGTAAAACATATCTAAATCTATATCTCTAATTTCCTCCTATGTAGTCATATTAAGATTCAGGTTATCATGCTCTTCGAGAGGGTTTCATGTAGTCTTCGATGGAATCTCTTTCAATTTGTATGTCTTTATACGATTCTATGGTTGTTTTAATCAACAAATTGGCATCCTTGAGCATGCACTCAATCCATCCATCATCCGATTCCCTTCTATCATATCTTTTCAATTACATGATACGAAAAATCATCCAAATCAGAAGAAATGGCTAGGGCAACAGTAGTATGAGAATCAGTAGCTTGAGCTGGTTATGTAACCTTTTTCAAAAGAGCAAAGAGCTGCTCAACTTTACCTTTCAATTCATCTTTTATTGCTTTATCCTTATCATACTTGTCTAGTAAATTTCCAAGGGCCACTGAACATCTTGCTTCGCTCCTTCGTGTGTTGTTTTTCCTAATGAAAACCTATAAAATATTATTGCACTTTCTTTCTTGAAATTAAAGTTTTTCCTTAAGGGGTGTGGGCTTGGATTGTGTGTGTAAGTAATGTGTCATTCCTCTCACCCACCAATTTATTGTGAATTGGGGTTGAGGTTTGACTTGTGAAGTGGAGTTGAGGATGAGTGATGTGGCATCCTACATGGAGCCACCTCACCCTCCTCTCTCCTTTTCTATTTATTCAAGTTCTTTTGCTTGTTTGGGGGTTACTTGATTCTTTTGTGCTCTTGCATTTTTGGGAGTTAGAGGATTTTGGAGTGCTTGTGGTCTTTGTTGGAGCTTATTGGTGATTTTTTGGGTTTGAAGGAGCTTGGAGATTGACTCTTGGAACAAGCTCTACCATGGAAAGGTAGGAGCTATACTCTTGCTTAATGTTCTTCTTTTATTTTGTGTATATGTGCTTGTTTTGAATGTTTTGATATGCTTGTTGGGTGCTTGGGTAGATTGCCTAAGTGTGGTGTAGGAGGGGACTATGGGGAGAATTCATGTAGGGAGGCATAAGAGTTTATTTCATGTTTTGGAGGGAGTTTGGGTTGGGTGCCCCACCTTGGACAAGGAATGCTTGCATTTCTTACTTGTTTATTTTATGAGGGAGGCATAAGAGTATGTGGGAGGCATAAGAGGTACTTGAGGGAGGCATAAGAGTGTGTAGGGGTTTTGAGATATGTATTGGAGGTTTTAAGGTGGGCACCCATTTCCCATTGGGAGGCATAAGTGACCTCCCCATAGGTTCTTGCTCCTTTGGCTTTTCATATTTGAAGCCTTGTATATTTTGTGGTTTTCCTTATTGTGTTTGTAGTTTGAGTTGAATGTGTTTTGGATTGGTTGTGAAATACTTGGTTTTGTGATGTGGAAGCTTGTTTTTTGCCATGTGTTGGATCCACCTTTCATTACAATGTGGTTAGGGCTTGGGGGCCAATGAGGAGGATGGCTTCTCCTCCTCATTAGATATTTTGTTGGGTGGAGAGTGTTGCCTCTCCCCCATTTTTGTTGTGGATCAAGCAAATCATGAAGGAGCTCTCTTGTTGGTGATGTGAAGCTTAGAGCTTTTTTTGGAGTCCTTAAGAAATCTCTTCTTGTGAGAAACCTTATTGTTATTCCCCTAGGTGGAAGATTTGTAATATTGTGTTTTTCTTTAAAGGAAATGTTGTATTGTAAGTTGTAATATTATTTGAAGGAAGCTCATTGAAGAGTTGTAAAATTTCCTTTCTCTTTAAAATTGTATTATGTATAGAAATGAATCAAAATGGAAATCATGTGCAAAAGTTTAGTTGAAAGTTGTATTGTGAGAAAGAAAGTTTACTTTCATTGTTGTAGTTGTTTTATTGAACATGTGAAAGAAGAAATATAGAAGTTGTAAGATGTAAAAAAATATGCATAGTAAACTTGAATGTAGAACAAAGTTGTTATAGATATTTTGAACATATAAGTTGTAGTGGAAATGGAAAGAGGCAACAAATTTGAAGTATATTGTTATATTGAAATGTTGCATTTTGTAGTAAAGAAAAATAACAATATTAGAAGTAGATTTAGATTCTTTTTACTCTTGGAATTGAAAAAAATGTTGAACAAAAAGGTGAATGATCTTGTAGTTGTTGTTGTTACTATTAAAATAGAAAATGCTTTAAAATGAGTAATTGTAACTAAGAATGAATAAATGGAACTAAAACTTACAACTAGAAACTTTAGGCACATAAAATCAAGTTCAGAATGAATTTTAGAACACTTTAGTAACTTTTGTCTTTTGGGAAATCTCAAATTTTGAGGTTATGTTCCTAGGGACAAGACCACCGCCCTGTGCAGAGCGATGGTCTCGTAACCGTCGCTCAGGCAAGGTGGTGGTCTCAGAACCAACGCCAATAAGGCGATAGTTCATAGTTTGTCACCTATATAAGGTGGCGGTCCCAGATTACCGGCCTATCTTGGGCGGTGGTTCTATCACCGACGACAAAAATTCTCATATCCGCGCCCTGTACAAACTTTAACTTGGCCTAATTAAAATTTTAAGCTTGTAAATTTACCAAGGAAACTACCAGCAAACAAACAATGGCTAAATCTCATGGTTTTAAGCAATAAAATCTTCAAATGGTGGATTTAAAGTACTCAAACTTGTATTTATAAATGGGAGTAGGGTTTTCCCCAAATACAAATAGTTTTGAAATAAAACTAGATTGGTAAAGGAAATCCCTTCAATCCTTGAATGGGAGAAATTACAATGATAAATCTACAATATAAACTAATCTAAGCTTGATTTCTTTGTAGACTCCTCCATAGTTCTTCCTCCCTTGTTCCCATGGCTTCCTTGCTCTAACCTATAAATCAAACAAGAGAAAAATAGACCAAATGAGGAGAGTAGAATAAAGGAAAGGTTTTAATAAGAATTCATAAGGAATTTTAGGGCTAGTTTAGAACCCTAGGATCTAGTGGCCACAATTGAATTGATCTAAGGGTGGAGGATCAACCCTACTTTTGTTTGGTAGGAATATATTTATAAATGTTTTAAATAAATTTTAAGGTATGTGTAGATGGGTGAATGGGGCCATTTAATTGCCTTGGGGTGCAAAGTCTTTGTTAGTTCTTAGTATGCTTTAGGAAATTAATGGAAAGGACTTTAAGCTAATAGGATAATGAAACTAAAATAATTAAGCATGAGGTTAACCATTTTGGGATTGAACATTAACTAAAGAGGAGAAAACACTTAACCAAGTAAATTAAATTAGGGCACCTTACTAAATGACTTTTAATTAATCGACCTTAGAGATTAAGTATCTTAAATATTTAATCATGTAATTAGGCATGGTATTTGTAAAGTTGAGATTGTTGGTGTAAATTAATTTAATGTACCCTAGGGGTTAACACCTTGTAACCTTTTAACTATATCTTATAACAAAAAAAAATTAGTCACAATTTTCGGGATAAGTGTTAGGTTTTAACGTGTTCCTAGAACGTCGTTTTTGCGGGCGTTACATCGTCTCGACATTAAATCCAAATATCTTCCAATATGGAACATGGGAGCTAAATTGACCTAGTTTTGCCAAATTTTCTCCAATAATCAAAGTTGGTCCTAGGATGAAACATCCATGGTAACTTATGACATTTCTGCATCCACATACTTTTCTTTGTAAAAAAAAGCACAAGTGTATCTTCTAATTGAGATGGGGAATTGGACCCTGCCTTGTGTCGCTTTATTCTCGGATATTATGACAATCTAGTAATTAGAAAACCAATTCTAGTAAGACCCACTTGTCGCTTAGGCATCTTGGTAGCTTATTTGGGGCTCTAGAAAACCCCAGGACCCGGATATATGTAAATATTTGAAATTGAAGATACATACCTCCCCATTCTCTTACTTACATAAAAGCTTCATCTGACACTCTACAATTGTACAATTCCTTATTAAAACAATATAAGATAACAACAAAGAAAGCATCATTAACTCTTCGAAAATGATTACTCCCCTCTTCCATGGTGAGTTGAGGATAAAAGTCATAAATTTGAGATATGCTTTTAACACCCTTTGTATTTAAACTAGTATACTCTCTCATAGCAAATGCCTATTGCATGTATTTAGGTAGAAGTCATGAAAAAGTTCCCGAGAAGTCAAAATTTCCTTCTACTGAAAAACATATGGAACTGCTGATATGTTCCCCTGATCTGGATGATTTTTATTTATGGAGATCTTCCTAAAATTCCCTAAACTTAGACCATGCTAAAGAGTGCCCCAAACCTTTCCGATGGTATGCTTTGAAATTCGAAATGGAGTCTCAGTATGCAAATTATATCTCCTGGTCAAAGTTAAGGTCTTAAACGGGTCAACCTTGGTCAACAATCTAATCCAGACATGACACGTGGCAAAGAGAAAAATATGAAAAGGTTGTTCAATATGGTTTCGGCCTTTGGTCTTCGACTCACGTTATGGCAGAAAAGAACAAGAGGCTCAACTTTTGTAACAGAGGGGAGCCCAACCGCTATGAGAGCTATATTCTTGTTTGTCGATGTGGTGGGCTCTCAAACCACCACGTGGATGTCAATTTTCATTCTCGAGCTCGATTTTGTATTTCAAGTTTGATTTTTGCACTATGAGTTGATTTTTGCATTGTAGGTTGATAATCAGCTTGGTTGAGCTATATTACTAGCTCGGTGGGGTGATCAACTCCCCACCGAGTTGATCACTTATATTTCCACATGGTTCGGGTCTATATTACCCAACAGTGCAACTTGGTGACTCGAACATATGAATCAGTCTACCTAATCACCATTGTCACATTATTTGGGCAGTTCAATCACCATAGCTCGATGGATAACTATTAGCTTGCGCATTATATGGCAAGCCCAATGCATTGGGTGTATCTCCAACGACTCGGCACCAATACTCGATGTAGTCAAGCCATGTCACCCGCATGACTTGGACATGGTTTCCAACAACTCGGCCCTTATCACAAACAATCTAAACTATTCACAACAAACAACACACAACCCACCTCATTGGGCATTCAAAACCAACACCGCACACCTCGGCAGCGTGAACCAACAGCTCGATAGAGGAATGTGAGGCCCAACAAAAGGGAAAACGTGGCTATTGCCACAGTGTAATAGGCAGGGGTTCCTATTAATAAACCCCAACCACCTCTCCATCATGAAGAATATGGGATTTTATCCCTAATGAATGCAAAGCGGCGGTGACAAAAGGGTAAGGTGGATTCAAACCGGTGACCTCGCAATGGTAAAACCAATCCACCCAACCAACTCGCCCGAATGGCTCATCGGGTTAAACAGTGAGCTCAGTGGTATTTAAACCAGCTCGGTCTGTAGACTGTGGGGTGACCAAAATAGGGCAGCGAACTTCAACAGAGATTTTGAGGGCTTTAATGGTCGAATTTCTGAATGATGTAAAATTAAAAGTTGCTCGGAATTTTCTCTAGTTTCCTAAATGTAAAAAATTTTCATGTATGTATTGTACATTTAAATTTGTAGGTATTTTTAGGACACATTTTCATAGGAATCCAATAGAGAAGCACTTTGTAAGAGCCACGGATCGTTCTTGGGACATTTTCTTCTATTTTTCGAGATCCTTGGGACATTGATCGCTGCATTTGTAGGTATAAAGGTCTGTTAAGTCATTAGTGAAGGGTTTATTGTACTTCATTGGATTTTTAATAGATCGATTCACTTTCTGCGTGAATCCAAGAGGTCTCCTTCAAGTGAACTCCGTTATCAATCTGGTTTGTGGCGTGTTATTTCCAGTTTTAGAAGCTTTTATTATTAAAGCAATCACACAACTAGATAAATTGGATTGAATGAAAATTTTCGTATCCATAACCCACAATCAATTAGTGAATGCACTTTCAAATTTTGGAATCAAGAATTCAGTTTGAGTGCATTATAAATTCAACTTGTGAATTATTTAAATGGTTTTGTAATAGAATCAGTAAATTCACTTAAGTTGGAAAAATCAGATTAATTGATCATTTTGGAAGAGTTTTTAAATTGGGCTTCAAGACACATAAAATTGGATAAATTGAATTAATGACCAATGTTGAGTCTGTTAGATTTGTTCATCTGAAAATTTTCTACGTACTACAAAAATTTAAGTACCATTTTCGGATCATCCCCAATCATATGAACTCCTTATTTTTCTTAATGGTGGCAATGTAGAGGAACATACATTCTGAAATTCTTTCACAAAAGGGAGACTCGAAACTCTACTCATAAGCACAATAAGGTCATTGAATTCCTGGATGAAGAATGAACGGAACAATTTTTTTAGGAAGCTTTGTAATAATTTTAACCAAGTAATTATTATTCATGACCTTTACACATAAGTCATATCCTTTGTCCTAGTGCTCCACTACCATCTCTGGAGAAATTATTCCATATTCTTCAACATTTGTAAATTTGAATAAATCTTCAAGAAATCAATATCCAATCTAATAACAACATCGACATCATCATCTTTCACATATCTAGAAGCCTCATCAAAATGAGCTTTCTTTGTAGCTAGAACAAACTCTGGACAATGCATGGATGTTGGAAAAGTAGTAGCGAGAGTAAGCCCATTGTTAAAAATCGCTTGCATCCAGGGGTTTCATATTAGGAGATTTTACTCTCTCCCGAAATATCCCATATCTTCATGCCCTAAATTTGTGTCTCCTATGTTTCCAACATCTGAAGATAAACACGTGTGAGGAGAGACACCTAAGAAAGTATACTTCATTCTTTCCTTACCCTTTGACGAAGAAGTTGACATGAATTCGTTTTGGAACTGATTGAACTCTAAAAACTTATACGAAAAGCTTCAAACACTAAAGCCCAAAATTTTGAAAACAAAAGACCTTGAAATACCTAAAGTCCGAACTTTGTTGAATCTCCGAAAAAATAGAACCTCAAACCTAAAGTGAAGTGAACCTCCAGAAACTTGAAGTGAGCAAAACCTCCGAAACCCAAAGTGAGCATAACCTCTGAAACCCAAAGTGAAGTGAACCTCTCAAATTCAATTGCTCAAAGCCCGAAAAAGAAACTTCCAAAAAGCACAATTATTCCAAACTCCAAAAGATTTGATAGAAATGGCCCGAAACCCTTAGCTTCATGATAGATAATTTTTATCCTTAGATCTAAATAGATTTGTCGCCTACACATTTTGAATTTTTTTGGATTAAAACACCATTACCATAATCAAAAGGATTGAGATTAAGTAGTTTTTGGTTTAAGGAAAACAAGAACAAGAAAGAAAATAACAAACAAAAATTATCGATAAATCAAGACTAAAAGTAAAGAAAACCCAAAAAATTACCTTGAAAATAATGCCTTGGAAGTACAAAAGTGGTTCGAAAAAAACAAGATGTCGAGCAAAACGTCAGTGAAAATGACAGTGAAAATATGGATTTATATAGGTAAACTAGCAATAAATGCCTGGTGCCGACACGTATGGGGTTGTTGGGCAATAAATACTTCATATTTTTAAAAGACCGAAACTGAAATGGATGTAGTCTGTTAAACAACGAATCCACGAGTACGAAAATCGAAAGTACAAAGTTTTGAAATTTTGGAACTTTGGCCTTTCGGACTTCGGGGTTTGTGAAAGAAAATTTCAGCGGATAAGAGGTGACATCCGAAACCCGAAGTTCTTAAATTTGAACTTCGACTTTCATACTTTGGGTTTGCACCTCAAACCTTAAAATAAAAACCAATATAACCCGATCTTATGAATTGATGAACCTTTGAAACCCAAAGTCTCAATTTGGACTTCGTAGTTTGGGAAACAATTTATACTTCCGAATTTTTAAAAAAAAAAAAAACTCATAGATGAGCAAATTTCCTAAGGCAAATTTTTGTACATGGAAGGGTTAAATTCAAAAATTTATAAACGGCCTCCCATTAATGGTAACTTAGAAAGTTAACATTGTGCAAGTTAAAACATATAGACACTATGTATTTAAATAACATAAGCATGGAAGGAAAATAAAAAAGGTAAACATGAGTGAAACATTGAGGTGTAAAGACCCCACAGTGCCAATCTTTTTCCCATAACCTTCTACTCACCAAAGAATAATATAAAAAACACATAATTTTAAAGAGTGCTACATTACATAAACAAATTGCATATTGTAAAAGAAAACAAACTTACTTATATATGCACAAAACATGACAAGTCATAAACAAATTATGCACGGACAATACCGCATGATACCGGTTGTTTTAGCAAGCAATTTTTTTATTTCCATTTTTCCAAACTAGATTGATGGGAGAAATTTTTTACAAGGCGTAAATGTTAGATAGCTCCGAATTCTTTGGTCGTTATTGTATGGAAATATCTATATCATATATGTGATTTTGCTTCTCATGGGACCTATTATTTCTTCCCATAGTCACATGCTCTAATGATCTATTACAACAAAAGGTTTTCATCCAATATTTTGAAGAAGAAATAAGCCATGGGTGTGAGGAACTGCCACTCCATAAACTTATGCCATCATAGTCCAAATTTGCTATCCACCCATTGGTTGTTACACGTTCGACTTAGGGCCGAGGATAAATGCACCACTCTGTAGATTTGTTAACCTTTGAAAATTAAAATACACATGGTGTTTGGAAGTTATAGAAGAGTATGTAAAAGTGTGTGCCTTCGACCCAAACCACATTAGAAATGGGAAAATCCTTTCTTTTTTAAATTCCCATGACCAATGTGTGTTATTGTTGCATTCCACTAGTGTATGTGGTCATTATTGAGGTTCTCTCCTATATGATTTTAGAGATCTTATCATTTTGGAAAGGAGGCCCCATCAAGGGTGACATGTTCCTCCTTCCACCTTGGAGTGCACCTTTTATTATCTTTCCCAACTCGTTCTCTTATTTAGACCCCTATAAAATGAACATTTCATCTCTATATTATGTCTCACTTAGTTTTATACTCAAATTTCAAAGATATGATATCACCAAACCCAACTTGGTCCCTTAAGTTCAATCTATATTAGATTTTCATTTGGTGTTGAGATCAACAAGGATTAATATTTGCATTGATGGTCCTCTAAGATCAACATCGTTTTACAACACGAATCTCGTATTGAGTATTTTGATTCAAACTAACTCACATCTAGAAGCTACTTATAACACTATCGAGATCACTCAATTTTACATCTTCCCTTCATCGACCCACTATTTTTCTTTGCATGCAATAGTTAAACATTACATTTGTGGAATCTCTAAAAGGTTGGATAATGCAAGCTACAGGTGTCCTTATGCCTCAACATATGAGTTGACATCTCTTCCAATTGTCCTTAATCGAAAGAAACGATAAGAATATTGTTCCAAGCCGCGATCTCAAATGATAATAGCACACCACATTAGATTTGCAAAGCAGAAGAGCTAAAATACCATATATGGAAATCCATCATAATCCATAATGCTCAATACATTACAATAGAATGACTTGAATTATTCAATAAGAAATATGTACATATAGGAGGAGGGAAGTGCAACTACTACCTAAATCAGTGGTGAAGAACTCCCACTAACTGATACTGGTAGTTAAGTTAACTTCAAAAGACTAGTAAACTAATTTCACATAACTGAGAAACTAACTCAACACAACTAGTAAGCTAACTCCACACAACTAGTACACCTAAACAAGCTAACCCAACAAGTGTAGGGCTAACACAAGTGTAAGAATTATCCTGATAAATAAATAAAAGGATAAATAATAACCTACACTAACACCCTCCCGTAAGCATAACTTAGGTGGGTGGAAAAGAAGGTGGGTCCCAACAACAAGGCCTGATGAGGTACCCACGTACAACAACTGAGAAAAATGGACACCGCAAGGTACCCAAAACCAGTAATAACAAAGTAGAGAGAAAAATCCTACTGCAAGATATCCTCAGAAGCTCGACTCCAAAAACTCATAAAATGTTGAAGAAGTGTGGTGCACACTATGGTATGAATCCACTGCTCGATCATATAACTCAAAAAAAACTGACACTGGGCTTCACCAAAATAGCTCCATGCAAGGAGACTGTTAATGGAGTGATGTTGAAAAGTGAAAAACAAACACCAAACATAATTGATCAATCACATTACAATAGGTGTGCCACGATCCAAGAAAACCAAGGCAACAAGGCAAGGACACGATATCCAAATAAATAGGAGTGCCACGATCCAAGAAAAACCAAGGTAACAAGGCAAGGACATGAAACCCGAAGAAGTAGTATCAACACCACACCCTCCCATATTGTTGAATGAGTAGAGTGATACCACATATCTGTATGAGTTTCCAAAATCAACTACTCGAACACTGACAAACTAACACTGGGTTCCACCATAATAGCTCCCCATAAGAGAGACTGTCAACATGCCAAAAAAAAGTGTCAAAAATATAGATCTAAAATATCTCAACAAACAAGAGAGATATAAATGTATACACCCATAGATACAAGAATGTAATACCCAAAATTTTAGGACGTCGGCTCAACCGAAATTGCGTCCACAAGTGATCACAACACCCTCCCGAATTTGGCACTTTATAATTGAGTGCATGTAAATATTACAATGAGTAATAGTACCTTTTACCTTTGAAATATGTGTATAAAAATGTCACCAATGCGTAGATCTCAAAAAAATACACAATTTCAAAAAAAGATCACCTTAATTCGAGCTATGGATCAAAAGTTATGAGCTCTACAAGGTTTTGTTATTAAAATAATATTTTAATGTTAATCTTATTAAAAGGTACACGTGACACCCAAATTTCCAAAGGGTAAAAGAGTGCATCCACACGATACATGCTTGCGACCAAAGGATAAAAGCCTGCTCCCAAAACCTAAATGTCTAGAGGGTAAATCATTGCATTCTAGAGGGTACACGTTAATATCCAATGGATAAAAGAATGCACCCAGAGGGTACAAATCTATGTCCAATGGATAAAAGACTGCATCCAAAACCGAAATATCTAGAGGGTAAAAGAATGCATCTGGAAGGTACACGCTTATATCCAATGGATAAAAGAATGCACCCAGAGGGTACAAATCTACGTCCAGTGGATAAAAGACTGCATCCAAAACCGAAATACCTAGAGGGTAAAAGAATGCATCTGGAAGGTACACGCTTATATCCAATGGATAAAAGAATGCACCCATAGGGTACAAATATGTGTCCAGTGGATAAAAGATTGCATCCAAAACCAAAATACCCAGAGGGTAAAAGAATGCATCCGAAGGTACACGCTTATATCCAATGGATAAAAGAATGCACCCATAGGGTATAGATTTGCGTCCAGTGGATAAAAGACTACATCCAAAACCAAAATACCCAAAGGGTAAAAGAATGCGTCGAAGGTACACACTTATATCCAATGGATAAAAGAATGCACCCAGATTTGACTGTCTCAAAACATGGTTGAGTTTATAGTCGATTCTATGGTTTTGGCACCTTCCAAATCTAATGGCGCACTCTATTTTACATAAAAATGCATGCTGCAGAAAATTGCTAACGAAATCCGAATACATGAAAAAAATAAACTTTTGCTTGCAAAGAAAAACTTACAGATGGATGTCTACATCATTTATAGCTCTGATACCATGAAAGGAACGATAAGAATATTGTTCCAAGCCGCAATCTCAGATGATAATAGCACACCACATTAGATTTGCAAAGCAGAAGAGCTAAAATACCATATATGGAAATCCATCATAATCCATAATGCTCAATACATTACAATAGAATGACTTGAATTATTTAATAAGAAAGATGTACATATAGAAGGAGGGAAGTGCAACTACTACCTAAATCAATGGTGAAGAACTCCCACTAACTAATACTGGTAGTTAACTCCAAAAGACTAGTAAGCTAACTTCACATAACTGAGAAGCTAACTCAACACAACTAGTAAGCTAACTCCACACAACTAGTACACCTAAGCAAGCTAACCCAACAAGTGTAGGGCTAACACAAGTATAAGAATTATCCTGATAAATAAATAAAAGGATAAATAATAACCTATACTAACATTAACCGACATCCACACATTTAATTTTTTTGGCCCATAAACATATTATAATCTTAAAATGGAAATGCTCCCTAATTATAAATTTGGATGAGCTAAACGATCGAAGGAGACCCTAGGCGTACATGCTAAACATGACTTCCCTCTTTTTCAATGCATGAGACATTAATTACAATGATATGATTTCTAAATGGGAGTCTTAGTAGTTGTGCGACATACATCAAAGAAATTAAAGTTCAAGGTTTGGTGTCGATGTTTATTGGCTTTGAGAATGTCATTAGGAATGTTGATGAGAGAAATCCTATTGATTACCTTAATCACTAAAGAGAAACCCTAATCACAAATGTGCATGTAAGTGATGATATAATCAACCCTAAATGTATATTTTCCATATCTAACATATGAAGAGTTTAGGATTAAAACATATGCATGTTTCCCTTGGAAGTATTCATCCACCATTCATTGCTTTCTCAAATATCTCCATGGTACCTTGCCTCAATAACCTATACTTTGTACCCCTTTCTCCTTCAAATGATTGACAAAAATGACATCTCATACATATGTGTCCATTTAAAAAAGAACAGTTTCACATTTGTCCCCTCCAACATTTCTCCATACTTAAATTTCTCTTCCTGTAAACCGATTCTTCCTAACCCCTTTTTCTCTTAACATATTTCACTTTCTCGAATTTAACTTCTTCGAGGATTCCCCTTCGACGTTGTAAATTTCAAAACCAAGCTCCACAGGAAGAATACCTAGCGACTTTACGCATGTGCAACGGAGTGCGGAACAATTTCGAAGTAAATAGCACGGTTCTAGAGACAATTTGTCGAGAGCGGGTACCACGCAAAGGACAAAAGAGGACAGGAAGGTTGCTCTTTCCTTACGATGCCGTGTAAGACCATCTCTTCCCCACTTTCCTTGCATTTTCTATTCTTGAATAGGGATTCTATTATCTACTACTTTAATTAGTCCCATACAATTAAATTCACTCTGCGATTTGTGTAATTTCGATCCCTTTTGACGACTGTGTTACAGTCTCCCATTAATGGCATCTTCGTCCTCTTCTCACCGACAAAATACAGACCACGATGCTTTTAGCGGGATTAGCCCTCCAAGCAAAAGGAGAAGATTGTGTGGATCTTCAAAATTGTATGATGTATTCATCAACCACAGAGGCCCTGATGTCAAAGAAACCCTAGCTAAGGATCTTTACAAATCTCTTCACGAGTTGCAACTCTCTGTGTTTCTGGATTCAGAGGAGTTGGAATTGGGTGATGTATTTCCTTCTAACATTGAGACTGCCATTTGTTCTTCTTCAGTTCATATCGCTATCTTCTCTAGAGGATATGCTGACTCGGCTTGGTGCTTAGCCGAACTTGCTCTTATGTTGGAGACTGATGCCAAGATCATTCCTGTGTTTTATGATGTCGCACCTTCGGACCTCCGCTTCATCGAAAAGGGTTTCTATGCCCAAGCATTTTCCAATTATGAAGAGAAGGGCAGGTATCTTGACAAACTTGAGAGGTGGAAAGAATCCTCCAGTCTGTCTCAGTCATTACAGGGTACGAATGCAGCAAGCACAATAAGTAAGATCTCTTCTCTGTTATGAAATTGTGTTTTTGTAATTTTAAAAAGATTTAAAATACCCAACCTCAGCTAAGGAGATGGGATAACAACTCAATAATTGTTACTTCTAGAATAATATATGGCGAGCAGACTGTTGTTTTACAATGAAGATAAAAACATAATATATCGTTACTTCATGATAATATATGATCCCTATCGGAATCAGAGGCCTCTTGCCATCCCTAGGATAATACATGTTCACTGCAGGTCAAAGGGCTACCCAGAATGCCAATCACTAATGCTTTTCATTCTTCTATAAATGATAAATATTGCATTGCAATTTTTTAAATAAGTATTTTCCAAAAAAATATTTTAGGACAATAATTTTCTATTTTTCATTTTATTTGTAGTTCATTAGAGATTCTTTCAGTGCTCATTTTGTCTAGTCTAAGTTATCTGAATGTTTTTCTTCTTTCTTTTTTTTGTCCTTTCATAAAGAGTTTTTACAGAACCTTTTTCCTTGTAAATGTTCAGTGATGACGAGGATGTTTGTCAGAGAATAGTGAGAGCAGTGCTAAAGGAGGTGCAAGATAAAAAACCTTTACATGTTGCAGAACATTCAGTTGGACTTAATAAACTGGTCCGAGATTTAGAGATCTTCTGCAAGCTGAACGAAAGGAAAGGTGACAATTTCAACATTATTGGCATCTATGGAATGGGTGGAGTCGGCAAAACAACTCTAGCTAAAGAGTTGTTCAACAACAAATGTTCCCAATATGATGGAGCATGTTTTCTGTCTGATGTGAGAGAAGCATATGCCAAAAGTGTTTTGCCTTCCTTGCAATCTAAACTCATTCAAGATTTGGTTCATGAAAGTAATGTCAAGTTTCAGAGCATAGATGCTGGAATCAGCCACCTCAAACATCGTTTAAGAAATACCTGCCTTTTGCGCTTTCTCATTGTTCTAGATGATATTGATAATATGGAACAATTAGATGCTCTATTGATCAAGGATAAGCAAAATTTGGTAATTGTTACAACCCGTGATGAAGGGGTACTTATAAGTGCAGGAATTAATCTTCGTTTTAAATTAAAAGGAATGAATAAACATGATGGGAGAGAGATCTTCTGCCAACATGCATTCAACCAACCACACCCCTTTAGTGGATATGAGGATCTGGTAGATGCCTTTGTAAAAGCGTGCAGAGGCTTACCTCTGTCTCTCAAAGTTTTTGGCCGGCATGTTTCTGGTAGATTACAAGATTATTGGCTGTTAGAGTTGGACAAGATTAGGAGGGTCCTGCCTGGGGATGTATTGCATAGTCTTAAAATAAGTTTTGACTCACTTGATCACGAGGAAAAACAGATATTTATGGATATTGCATGTTTCTTTAATGATAAATGCAAAAGTGTTGCCATAGAAATATGGAAGATATCACGATGGAGTGGTGAGCATGCACTTCAAAGGTTGAAAGAGAAGTGTCTTGTTGAAGAAATAATTCTTACTGTTGACGGAGTTTTGAAAATGCATGACCACCTTCGTGATTTAGGAAGACAAATGGCAGAAGAACTGACCCCCGTTCGTGTGTGGCGCCCTGACTATCTTCAATCTCTGGTGTGTTTCTTCCTCCATATTTACTTTCTTAGATATTTGTCTGTACATTAACCAATTACACCAGCACAAATTTGCTCTGTGTGTTTGAATGCAGGAGTCGAAGGGATTCCAAAAACCCTTGCACTAATCAATGCCAGATGTTTTCATTCCATGCGAGATAGGTTCATGGATGCTCAAATTACATTTTTATAGGGAATTCAGATGATTGTTCTCAGGCATCTACTTCTTTGCTATGGCTCGAGCTTATGCTGAATGGTAATGAACACACATGCATTCCTTCATGGGTTCCTCTACAAAATTTGCAAGGTTTGAAGGTTTCCTATGGGTGGCTCAAAAGATTGTGGGAGAACAATGTACAGGTATTTTCTTCTTCTTTATATAAAATTAAGAATTGAGTTTTCGATATGCTTGGAATTGTAGTTTATTTTTTATTGTGTAATTCAGGCACCTTCCCAGTTGAAAGTACTGGAGATTTCCAAAACCTTTTTGAAAGAGTTTCCAGATCTGTCAGGAATGTCAAATCAGTTGGAAAGGGTGCAACTAAAGGATGAACTATCAATATCAATTCAAGGGTGTTCCTTGTTAAAATCCCTTAAGCCTAGAAGTTTTGTTTTGAACTCGGGTTCCACATTACATACAAACGGGGAGCTGGCTTTCAATGATAGGGTCTTAGAGGCAACTTGTTTTACGTCTTCCTATTTTCCAAATTTGCTTTTGTTTTATAATTTCAAATTAGGAGGGACATTGGCTTTGAAGAAGGAACGGCAATCCAGAATCGATTTTACAAGATTTGTAAAATTGAACATTAGTAAAGGTCACGAGTTCGAGGAGTTATGTCTCGAAGGTCTGCATGGTCTGGAGAAGATCAGACTTGATAGATGTGAAAAGCTAAAATGTCTCAAATTCAGTAGTTGTACAAAATTGACAGAGTTGGTAATTAGCCAATGTCGTCAACTTAAGAAGTTATGTCTTGAGAGTTTGTACTGTGTGGAGACGATTACAGTTGATAATTGTGAGAACCTAAATTGTCTTGAGCTCAACGGTTGTAAAAATTGAAAACGGTGTCAGGAATTTCATATCTGAACAGCCTTGTAATATTAGACTGCTGTGGCCGTCCCGAGCTTGAGGATTTTTACATCAGCAGTTAGTAAGACCCCGCCGACAATTACAACTGACGATATCTGTGAAACTTCATGGGAAACTAACCATTCTGAGGTAGAGGATTGCTATTGGCCGTTGCTAGAAGCTCCATGGAAAACTAACCATTCTGAGGTAGAGGATTGCTATTGGCCGATGCCAGAAGCTCCATCGAAAACTAACCATTCCGAGGTAGAGGATTGCTATTGGCCGATGCCAGAAGTAACTTATTATTTTCTGCGTCTAAACATACGGTAGATTTTATTATGAATTGCTTTAAATGTATGATCAAGAAAATAATTTATCGTCAGCGAAATGAGACTTTTTCTTTTGTTTACAGAAACTGTCGCCACTGTCATCAGTTGTTTTGACGGCGATGGAAGATTTTTGAAAGAAGTACTAAAGAATGAGTTGATCTTTAATCCTTAAGGTATTCGTATGGACTCTTTTGCTTTCAACTTTTCATGTGTCACTTTTGTTTGAGAGACGAAAACAAATTTTAAATAAAAAATATTGTTAGGACGGTGGAAAGGTAAAACCACGGGTGCGGAAAAGATATCAGGGCAGGTGGAATTAATGCTGGTAGTGATTTAGGGATTCCGCAACCTACTGCAAATAATTTTATGTTTGGGTAATTTCTGCGCAGGTGGATACAAGATGATCCTCCCGAATACTTCCCAAATGCATGCCCGAATCATATCATGTGGCATAGAAATGCAGATTTTTCAACAAGGGTTTGTTAGATCCACAATAATCTTCATAAGGTGTTATCTATTTCTCTGTTACCCTGCATATGCTTTAATTTCATTGAATTTCAGTTTCCCCTATTAGGTTTTGCACTGGTCTCCATTTCTACACCCCTTCTGTGTCTGAATCTGGGCGGCTGTAAGGCTATCTTGAAATTTTGGTTAATGTACTAGGAAATGACTGGTATGCGCCTCCCCTTTTGATGCTTTTAAGTTTTTACCTCCAATACGGCTCTTTGGTGATCGGTCCTTTGATTGAATACTTCCTCTGTTTTCTGAAGATTTTGATGCATTGGATACTTGCTCGTTATATTAAGATTTTGAGTCGTAATCTAAGTGAAATTTGTACAATGATCTTTTTTAAAACATTTTTGAAGTTTTATCTCCCAAGTAAAAGGATTTTAGTGAAGATTCCCTGATAGTTTAAACAAACATTTTTTGTAGTTTTATCCCCCAAGTAAAAGGATTTTGTGAAGATTCCCTGTTCGTTTTAATGTTTTGCAAATGTATATCAGTATGATTGAGCTCACTTCAATTCCTAACATAGCATTCTTTATTCTATCAGTTTTCTTGGGAAGCGGATGACTAGGATATTTAAGGATTTTATTTTTCCTATCTTAATCTTTTCTCGGGGCTGTCAGGAGGTCTACCTGTTGTCTTCTCAATCCTATCCAGCCAGGGGACCATAAGTGCTACTACCTTGTACATACCCTTATTGATACAGAGATAAAGTTCTAATTCTATTTGAGATATTTTGATTGATTTGAAACTTTGGGCAGCTATCTGCATGGGTACTTGTTCAGTCTTTTGTTTGATCATTTTAATTGTTTTTTAATTGATTCAGGTGCTTTAGATAAAGTTGACACTTGTATTGAAAATTCAAAGTACTGGTACTAGGAGTGATTTCAATTGTTGGACTAGTAATCTCTCACCTTTGAGTAAGCAGAGTTGTTGGGGTTTCACTTTGGTTACTTGCCTCGTTAGGATATTGAACTCCCTCCTTTTCATAACCATCATCACTGTCATCAGCAGCAGCAGCAGCACCGTAACCAGATGGAATGGGTAGTGTGACGCCTCTCTGTTTTCTGCATCTTACGTGATTGTCATGTTCATATCTTTAGAAAATAGATCTTCCTGACTTTTCTTGTGGATAAACCCTCTGACGCAAAGATGATCCTTAAACTATTGTCCTTCACATGGACCTTGTCATTTAATCGTCCCTTGGCTCTACAGGATTCATAATTTTGTAGATCAATAGAAAAATTAGAGGCAACTTGTTGCTCTCTAAACGTATACAAGTTAACTTCAATTAGAAAATTCACCGGGGATTTCTTCTTATTCTCAGTAGAACATTGCTCATGTCTATGGTTGGTTTGGAAATTCCATCGATAAACTTTTAACAATTGCCCATGTCATCAAAATAAAGAACTCAATTAAAAAGAGAATTGGATAATACATAGTTTTGAACCATAGAGTTTTGGTTTCTTCCTCAACATCTTCTCCGAGACACAGAAATGTGGAGAATGTATATGATATATCATTTTTCTTACATTAACCAGAAATTTGAGCAAATATTTCCTGATTGTCAAGAAATCCAGAGATTTGAAAATAGCCCTCAATAAATCACACATCCAGCTATTCAACCCCTCAATGTTCTTGGTTTTCAGATCATCATTCCTCACCTGTTCATTCATTTCTGATAGATAAAGTCACAGCTTGTCAGCCAAATTTTTTCAGTAAAACAAACATATAAATAAAAGAAACCACTTAATCAGGTGATTGGCCAGTCTCAGGGATCATTTTTATATCTTCACAAAACATGGCTTGTGGTTAAAATGGTAAAATTATTCCTAGTTTTAGAGCAACTTCTGATGCAATCTCCAATGCTAACTTATTGTTAGTTTGCAGCAGTATTACGTGGGGATGCGTCCCCCCCAAAAAAGACAAGTCCGGGACGTCCCAGATGTTTTGGGGACGCCGACACATGAGAGAAACATTTTCCCCACGTTTCTGAAGTGGCAGGGGAAGGGGAAACATCCCCGTGACGTTTAGAAAGTACAAAGGATGTCTCGGGGACGTGGGGGACGGTTCGGGATGGCTGGAAGTCCCATACGCTTTGTGGACTTCTAGTTTTTATTTATTTAGTTTTAGTGAATAACTTAAAAAATATATATTAGTTTTTTTAAATTAATTTGTTTATTGTTTTCTCTTTATAAATGTTTACCCGTTAAGCATAACCCGACTGTATTGTATTACAAAGACATATTAAGAAACAAGAGTGATATATGAATACAGAAATTTTCGAGCACAAATGCACATGGACTGTAACAACATGCTATGAAAACCAGTAGCATACATATTAATATTAAAAGTTATATGAACATATAACATTAGTATAGCTATATGTATGCTGCGAGTTTTTAATATGGATGTCTGAATGTGGACTGTATGCACATGGTGGACTGATATATAAATATGAATTGTTATTCATAAAATTTCTAAAATTTATCTGTATATTTTTAATATTTATAATTTTATATATTATTTTAATAGCTGTCCCCTTGCCGTCCCCCTGCCGTCCCGAAATTTTGGAAATTTTTTGCCGTCCCGGAAACTCCATCCCTGCATCCTGCCATCCCGGAGTCTTAGGTAACTATGATTTGCAGACTACTTGATCGGCTCCTCATTCTTTTGACTGACATTTCGATTGCATAACAAATAATCAGCATCAAATCATACTTTTGTAAACATTCAGAAAAATATGATTCCACATAATCTACTCAAATTCAATCTAGATGCACGAATTAAGAATCTTTGAGCCAGAGTATTATCACCATGTGTGGAATATAATTACTTTGTCAAGGACTGTTTTCATGGCCTTGATAGATTTAGTCTGTGCTTGGTATCATTTTCTTGGGTGTTCATTTCATACAGAGCTTCCTTGGAGATAACATCTTGAGATTTACGAAGAGCTATAGCAAAACAAACCCCCATTATTTCATGTATAGGGATTTTTTTAATAAAAAAGATAAAATAAAGAGAAATGCAAATATGAGAATATGTATGTGCGTATTGAAATACCTCATGATTCAGATACGTGAAGACAAACTATGAAAATAACTTTGAAGAACTGAAACTCCCAATACAAGAATCCCCTTACGTATATGCTACCCAAATTTGTGGTATTGTCTACACTCTGAAATACAACAACATTCCAGGAAGCATTTCATGTGATGAAAAGATATGAAAATTTTCTCTATAGCTTAAAATTCCCTTCAAGGAATAAATATGTTTTTATTAATCCAATTCAGTGCAACTCAATATTCCATTCAAGCATCGTACGTAGCAAGCATCTTCAAACCACAGCAAAAATTAGACCCCATGTTTCCGGCACTCTATGTTAATTTTTCCAAACTCAATGACTTTAACTGTTTAATTCTGCAGCATCTATGTAAGAAAGAATAATGTAATACGCCAAAAACTTTGCTCACGCATTTTCAGAAACTAATTATAACCTGCAACTATTCTTGACTTCAAAGAAACGTCCTAGACTTGAGGAATACATAAACACAAATTTTTCCCCTAAAATCATTTGGATGGCTTAGCCATTTCGGAATTAACTTTTCTTCAATTTGTCAGTATTTTGAATACAGTCAAAAGGATTTTCCCAATGTATTTGGTTTAAACTATATCAAATCTTCTAGTTGCATAGGGTCATAAAGAATTTATACCATTTCCTAGGATCACTTAGTGAGCTATATCAAGCAATGAAGATCATAATGAGTGGATTTTGGATTCTCCACGTAAAAGTTCTGGACTTTTTGATACTAAAATATTTTCAAGTTCATCGTAAATGTTAATCACTGATTTGGAAAACTCATGGAAAAGGCTGCCCTTTGGACCAAATTGTAAAATGATTGGAAATCTCAAATAGTGCCTCGAGTTTTTGGAGTATGACAGGTTTACTATATATATTTTTCAATTTGGAAATTCAAATGGTACACATTCAAATTAATTATGCATAGTATAAATTCAGTATGCAAAGTGTACAGCGGATTCAACAATGTGCCAAAACCAGTGATCTAAGCTAAAGCCACAGAAGAGGCATATTGATTAGAAACTAGCTATCACACCTTTGGTACTATTTTATAAAATAAAAAAATGAATTTGCTAATATCAATCAGTGATATCCTCTACTAGGATCTATCAAAGCAAGAGAGGGTAGATAATAAATAGTTACAAATCTGGATCAAAACCACTAAGTACTGTTAAACAAATCAGAAACATAGAGAGTGTCTTGCAGTCCAATATGAAATAGCGTGACACCTTGAATAATAAAATGCTTATATATTGACCTTTTGAAACTTAAAGAGTCTTTTCCACTTAAGGTATAGCATATTGGCTTATTGAAACTTTGAGTTCTTTTCCACGGGATAAATTTTGTAATGAATTTGTGCTACCTGGTTTTGGTGATACAAGGACTTGATATGTGTGCAGACGATGGGGCAGAACATTTGTATAGGATGTCCTGCCTTTGAGGAAGGAAAATGCTATGCTCTAAAAGAATCTATTTGCAATTTCTGCAATAAATCTCTTTAGGAAAAATGAATCCAGTAATCTTTGTTGGACTATCTTGTTAGCATCTTGCAAGTTCAGAGGAGAATCGGATGCACATTGGTCAAGCCCTCAGTAGTTCTTTGGGCCCTCCAGGATCTTAACAATGTTGGGAATCTATTTGGGTTGGGAAAAACCTCTTTACAAGACATGTAGAGGTGTTTTGGGGAGATTCCTCTTGTGATTAGGTGCAATCCCCAATTCATTGGAATCGCTTGCATTGACCGTTAGTACATCCCCTTGTTGGCGAAATCCAACAGCCACACTTGAACTTGGGAGGCTAATGAGCACATGCATATGTTTGAGCCGTGTGCTGGGCTAGCTCAAAATCAATATCCAAATTGGCATTTGGAGGCCCCTAAAATTGCTTTAGCTTTGCCTTTAATTTGGTGTTTTTCGTATGTGCATTTCTACTATGGCTCCTCCTAAGTTTTTAAGTGAAATGGGTCTACAAGACCAAGTATAGTGTAGATGGAAAAGTGCAGAAGCATAAAGCAAGATTGGTTGTAAGAGGATTTACTCAACAATATGGAGTAGATTATAATGAAACATTTTCTCTAGTAGCATGTTTGGACATGGTAATAATGGTATTGGCATTAGCATCTCAAAACAATTGGCCTATGTATCGGTGGATGTGAAATTAGTAGTCTTAAATGGATTCCTTGAAGAGGAAGTGTATGTAACACATCCAAAATGTTATGAGGTTGAAGGATACGAAGAAAAGGTGTATAGATTGAGAAAATCACTCTATGGACTCAAACAAGCTCTTAGAGCATGGCAGAGCAGATTGATTCTTATTTGCTTCAGAATGACTTTAGTAGGTTCAACAATGAGCCTACTCTATACATCAAGATAAATGAACAAGGAAAGATCTTGATTGTTTGTTTATATGTGGATGATATAATCATTATTGAAGACCTATCTATAGATTCATTCAAATCAGCTATGAAGAAAGAATTTGAGATGATAGATCTAGGTCTCATGCACTAATTTTTGGGCATTGAAGTTCAACAATCAAAACTGGAATTTTTATTTCACAAACAAAGTATGTTAATGACATCTTGAAAAGATTTAACATGTTGAATTGCAAGTCAACGCCAACACCAGTTGTAGTAGGTCTAAAGTTAAGCAAAGAAGACAATGGATCATTTATGGATCCAACATTTTTCAAAAGGTTAGTTGGGAGTCTCATGTATTTAATGGCCACAAACCCTAATATTATGTATGGTGTGAGTCTCATAGCATGATTCATGGAATCTCCTAAAAATTCACATTTGCAAATCGGAAAAAGGATTTTGAGGTGTGTATGTGGAACTTAAAATCATGGAATTTCGTATTCGACATCAGATGAGTTAAAAGTCACCGGTTATTCAAACAGTGACAGTGTCGGCAATTTACATGATAGGAAAAACACATCCATATATTTTTTTCACTTTGGAACAGGGTAGTTTCGTGGGCATCAAAGAAGCATAGCCCTTAGTCACACTTTCTTCAGTAGAGACAAAGTATGTGGCGGCCATGTGAACAACATGTCATGTTGTTTGGATGAGAAGAATATTGAAAGATTTGAGGCAAAATAAAAAAGAATCTACATAGATTTTTTGTCACAACTCAACAATATCATTATCCAAAAATCATGTTTTTCACAAGAGAAGCAAACATATAGACACTAGGTATCATTTCATTAGGGATTTGGTTAACAACAAAGAGATATCTAGAATTTTGCAAATCCAAAGTTTTACAAAGGCTTTGGAAAAGATGCTTTTGAGTATTAGAGAAGTTGTTTGGGAGTTAGCAATCAAGAATATGTCAGATCTAGAAATGCACACTCAACTCAAGAATAATAAAATTTTGAAGGTCAAAATTAAGGGGGTGTTAGAAATATTAATTTCTCTTGCATCCTATTATTAGTAAAAGAAAACTGCAGTTTGTCTTGTTTACATGCAGTCTCGTAGACTTGCTTTAGACAATTTTAGTTCCTAATTTTAGGAAAACAAATAAAACAATAAAATTTGTTTTATGCATGCACAACATACTCTGCTTTTAGAAGTGTTTTGCATGCTCTGTTTTAGAGTTGTGTGAGTGAAGCTCTCTTATATTAAGAGGCAATTGTAATTATGAGAAATACAAATTGTAAGAGAAAAGCAAAAGCTTACTTTGAGGAGTAATACAAATTCGCACAACAAAGTGTTTTAGAGTCTAAATCTCTGTTTATTTTGTAGTTTTCACTTTCTCTATTTTGTTGTTCGATGTTTTTTGTTCGGCTAATTTCTACAAATTGGTATATTGTTATGTCTTGAGGATCTGTACGGTCTAGAGAAGATCAGAGTTGAGAAATGTGAGAAGCTAAAATGTCTTAGAACTCAATAGTTGTAAAAATTTGACAGAGTTGGTAATGAGTCAACCTCATGAGCTTGAGAAGTTATGTTTTAACGGTTTGTGGTTTGTAGTGTCTGGAGATGGTTAAAATTGGTATGAAGCTAAAAATCTTGAGTTCCACGGTTGTAAAAAATTGAAAAAAGTGTCATATTTAGAAGGGCTTGTAATATTAAACATTTGTGATTACCCCGAGCTTGAGGAGTTGTTTCAAATATTAACATGTTCCCTAGAGAGGATTACAAATGATGGATGTGAGAAGTTAAATTGTTTAAGGTTGTTTTGTACAAAATTTAAAAAGTGACATGAAGCTTTGACGTCTCAATGCTCGTAATAAGTGTTGTGGGAAGCTTAAGCTCAAATGTCTTGAGGATTTTCTCAATGTCCGTAATCGGTTGTATCTTGAGGATCCAAGCTCAAATGCCTCCAGTTGACATTTTGTGGAAATTTGACAGATTGTCAAGAAACTTTGATGTGGCAGATTTGGTAATAAGTGATTGCACGAAGCTTGAAGAGTTGCCCATCCTTTTCCAAGTGGAGAGTATTAAAAGAAACAGATGCCAAGAGGTACAAAATATAACAGGTATTGAAGAGTTGCAAAGATTGATATCTACGCACCTTTTACAAGTTGGCAGCAATTTTATTTCAACGTGACAAGTTGGCCACAATTTTATTCAAGTGTTGCATGTATTCAATACTCAACCCCGGAAAAGAAAATTTGAATGAAAAATGACTTTTTATGTTCTCGCATTTCAACATTAGCAAACTAATATTTTCTTAAGAATTGTTTTAAATGGTACGATTTAAAAATGGTTTATCATTAGCGAAATGAAACTTTTTTCTTTTGTTTACAAAGATTGTTGAACCTTCCGTCAGTGGTGTATGATGACATTTGGGAGAGCAAAGGATGGAGGCCCATCATGTTTACATTCGAGATATGTTTTCCTCCCTTGTTGGCAAACATGCGGTGCGAAACTTCATATTGTGGAATATGACTTTTGGCAAATGGTCGATTTATCAACAAATGGCGTGGCGTAATCGATTCTTTGAGTGCAATCGTAGTGTGGGTTGTGGCTGAATAATCACCTTATCGGATCCTTCTGGGTTGAATGACTCTTATGCCCATGCAGAATATTGGTTTAAGGTCAAAATAAGAGAATGGTTGATTACAATTGTCCTTACCAACCCCAAAATTATACCTGTCATGGCTGTCAAGGTCCCCATGGATTTTGATCAGCATGAAATACAAAATGGAATAAAATGTGCACATATGGTGATAGTGAAGAAAGGCTAAGAATCGGAATGCCTGCACCTATTTAAAACATTAGTGAATAGCCTTGTATCAAAAATGAGCACCACCAAAACAATAGCGATCACCTTTGTTGAAAGAAACTTCTAATCATTGTAAGTTCCAGTCATGAGTTACTTTTTGTGTCTTTGTTTTGTGAGAGCCTTTTAAGGACTGCCAAGCGTTTTGAACTCTCTCTCTTACAAATTTGTCCATAGAAAATTTAAGAGAAGTTTTATGTGTTGTATATTTTTAAAAATCAAGATAAGACATGTAGATATCATTTCTATTTATGTTTGGATCAATAGAAGACTAGTTAACAAAGTTTTCTCCTTCACTTGGCAAGTTGTTTCCATCATTGTTCTTGTAGTGCCCCACTTTCCACATAATTCAATTGACAGTGTAAAAGCTAATTGCAATGTCATTTTCAGCGTCCCTCTCCCCTCAAGCTAAGATCTCACCTCCCAAGAAATTTCCTCTAGCTTTTTCAGCTTCTACAAAACATGGAGAACTACACATCCTAACGTCCTTTCTAACTGTCTTTTCCTTGCATAATAATGCAACCACATTGTTTGAGGTCCACGTGAGGCGGCAAGGAACTCTGCTTTATTAACAATGGAAAAGAATATTTATGTACTCTCATAATCAAATAAACAAAATGTTATAGGGAACCCTGCTAAATAGAGCTCTTGCCATTAGCCGCCTAAAATTTGTCCCATTCTGACTTCTACGAGTCCTGCACATGTAACCCAACATCTTATCATTTTACTTCACGCAAATTGTTTTTTTTTCAGATTTGATCTGCACATCAAGCGAGTTCTATTATCTCTGGAAGGAAAATTGTTCCATTCGTTGTGTTTTTTGTTGTCTGCGGAGGAAGAAAGAAGATTGATGTTGGGGGTGATTCATTTGGCGAGAAGCCAACATTATAGATTTAGATTCTTATGCCTCGAGCCACCTCTGCTACGTGTTCCATAACATTTGCAGCTACCCTTTTATATTTGCTGCTCTTTATCTTGTATTTAAGAATTTTATTTTTGTATTGTTTTAGATGTCGAAAGAATTCTAGTATGAAAGTTTGCAAAATATGGGCAGTTTCAGAAGACACTTTGATAAATGTTGAAAAGAGATTTGAGGGAAATAAGTTTTCGGAAATGCAATGATTGCAAGACAAACTCAAAATGTTTTTGATGAGGTGCCTTGGGATAGGGCACAGACATCCGTCAAAGAATATTGGAAAATTGACTGCTCTTTGCTAGTTTTCTTCTAGCATGCACCAAAATGTGGAAGATAACTCAAGCCACCTGAGTTGTTTGACACATTAACCAAAATAAAAAAATGTGGTCTCTTGGAAATACATTATTTTTCTTAATATGCTTAGTTTGGTGTCTATGAGGAGGCTCGAAGGATTTGCAAAGAATGATCCCTCCTTGAGCCAAAATGGGAGCCTTTGTTCAGGGTATGCACAAGTGGGTTCACTGAAAAAGGCCTTAGGAACTTTAATGCAAGGATTTTGGCAAATGTTGTAACTGCAAGTGCTTCGGTTGACATGGATTCAAAATGTGGGAGCATACACATGGCACGTGAAATGTTTGACAGAGTACCCCAAAGAAATGTGTTTCATGGAATGCATTGATTTCAGGGTATGCACCAAATGGTTTTGTTGAAAAGGATTTAGAAACTTCCAAACAATGCAAAGCGGCATGAGGACATGAATCTGATTAATGTGCACTTTTCAGTGAAAAGTTTACTTGCTTTGGGGTAGAAAATGAATGAGGTGAACCGGTTGTAGTTTTGTTCCTTCTTATTTCAATGACTCTAGGAGAACAACAACCAGGGATGTGGGATGCATTGTTGTGTGGGAAGTTTTGAGCATTATTAATGAACCTATTGTTGCTCCATTGGCATATGGATTTGTAAGAAAGAATGATGAAACCATATGTGTTTTGACCTTGTTGGTAATGCAAAGCGATGAAGCATGAGTGAGCCACAAACTATTACC
Source organism: Taxus wallichiana var. yunnanensis (assembly GCA_018340775.1). NCBI lineage: Eukaryota > Viridiplantae > Streptophyta > Pinopsida > Cupressales > Taxaceae > Taxus > Taxus wallichiana. The sequence continues at coordinate 153,862,104 of CM031241.1, forward strand.
GGAATGCGTGAAGTTGATGCGGTCTCGTCGAATGCGGGAATCACAAGTTTTGTGAAAAAGGTATGGTTTTCCCCTTTTCACTTGCACTAAATTCTGCTTTCATCATTTCTTTCATTTGGAAATTAAATGTTAATTATTAGAAAATGTAACTCCAACCAATGATAAAAACCTTACTTCATTTGGAACAATCAAACATCAAAAAAATTATGACCCGAGAGTTATGCGCATGGAGTGCCACACTAAAATACTACAAACTTGGAACTCCTTGCATGAGCCCCAGTAACATGAGACACTATGTGTAAAATTAAATAAGTTGTTTGAACTTAATTAACGCCCTTGCATGTTGAATTTCTAAGCCCACGTAGCTTATCATTCACTTGTAGTGACGTGCTCTTTTTACTAAAACGCAATCGGTTTTAGCCTACGGTTACCGCTTAGTTCGAATTGAAAATGAAAACCATTCCACCTATCCCTAGACTCACAAGAAGAGAATCCTAATCCATCTGCATTATAATGAAAATTCCTTCGAGACTAGTTTTGCGAGTGGGTTTTGGGGCCCATTGGTCGGTGAGAGACAAGAGTTTTGTCACAATTACGATAACTGGCCTCGGAGTTTCCCTTGTAACTTGAGCTCTGCTCTTTGTAATAAACTTTTGTCAAACACGATGAATTCTATGTATATGGGAGAGTACGTAAGAATCATCAACTTTTGTGTTCAAACTTAAAACGAGTGTTTTCAAGGCCCAAATTTGTGAGCACTTTATATGTTTTGGCTCGCTTGCACCAAAATTGTAACTTTAGCTAAACACACCTTCTAAGGGTTTTGTTGACTCCTAACTAACCGTGGAACCTTGTACATATCATTTCCACACTTTATAGAGTATGAATTGATCAAATTATTGTATGAATTCTTTTTGGGAAATTATGATGTTTCTCTCTCTTCCCTTTTCTCTTTCTAGAAGTAACTCTGATATTTTGACTGTTCTAAAAATGTAAATGAGTTATAAATGTTCATGGGTTGGAAATGAAATGAAAATTTGATAATGTATGTGATTATGATATGATGAATAGAAAAGAAAATGAAATCCAAACTTTCTCTCTCTTCCCCTTTCTCTCTCTAGAGATAATTATGAAAATATTGATTGGTTTTGAAAATACAAATGGGTCAAAATGTATATGAGTTGAAATGAAATGAAAATTGAATATGAGATGTTATAGTGATTTGAAAAGAAAATGAATCTTATATTTTCTTCCTCCTTTCCTTACTCTTTTGTCTCTCTCCCTTTTTCATCTCTCTCTATTCTGCTTTTGCTTGTTTGAAATGATGGATGCGTGAAATTTATGCTCGAGTGTAAGGGGTTTCCATACTCATTCTACGATTGACGCAACGTTATTGCAGGTACTCAACAAGAGGAATTTTCTGGATGTGATATTTTGTAATTAATGAGTTGTCATTGTAATGTTATATTCACCTTGCAATACATGTATTACCATAGAATAATGATATGTATTATTGTTCGAAGAATTGTTCTTTGTATATTTTGAAAAGAGAATGCCAATGTGGCTATATTTTATAGTGTTGAATTGGATGTGAAGTTGTACTCAATGTTATACCTATGTTATAAAGATATCAAACTAATATTTTGCTATGTTAATTATTGGTTTATTTCCTTAACAACCACAATGCTAGGTAGAATCTCCTCTCATCAAAACTAACGAAAATAAAAGAACGAGCTATAATGCCTATTGTACTTCCTCCTCCCATTTGAGTCTTTCCTAGGGTATAAAACATTGATCGTGTTAATAAAATACTCTAACCTCATTAATCATCTCATTGTTTCGCACCTAAGACATCTTATTAAGGACCTTTTACCTAAATATTTGATGAGGTGGTGATTTTACGTTGTGAAACCTATCATTTTGGGATGAGTGAGGTGATCATGTCTTTTTGTTGTAGGTATGACCATATCATGAATAAGTTTAACCCCCTACCGTAATAATTTTCCCTTCATACCCTAGTGGGTGGCCAAAGCCTTGCAAGATAGTTGGTGGTTGTACCTACGATTGATCCCTTGTGAGATCTAAATTATGTGAGTGGAGACTACGTTTCGATTTACTTGCATATTTACCCAACAATTGAAATAGGTCCTTAGGAGGATTTTGTAATGCTTAAGATTATTTGGGATACCTCTCTTGAAATATACACTTAATACTTGTGTGTCTAAGAGAAATGAAATGAGTTGTCTTGTGCGAGGTCGTACTCCTTGTAGTCTTAAATCCCTAAGTGTTACGTAAGTGTTATAGGAATAAATTTGTTCCAAAATGATGTTATACAAGACCAAAGTAACCGCGTAAATGTAGTTAGTAAAAAAAGGGTAAATAAGATTAATCTATGGAATGCCCTACACAAAAATGGTACACCTTTGAGTGATGTCAAAACCAACTAAAATGTCAAATGTGATCATAAAATGAATGTAATTAAAGTAGAGGTCCACGACTAATACAACAACCTAATAAATCAAAAAACCAAATACGATGCATGATCACATGCTTTGTTTGCATAAATATGAATCAAACAACGATGCTAGTGAAATAATAAAATGTAACCTTGAGAATGGGATACTTGCAATTGTAGCCAAGGTCTTGTGAGATAAGGAGATTACACTCTAGTTGGACTTGTAAAAGTTAGTAGAACCCTTGGCCTAGTTAGGAATATATTAAATCTAGGATCACTCAAAAAGTAGAATTTATGGTTGAAACATGTAATTAACTCATTGTTACTAGAGTGAACCCTTAAGATGATGAAACAAAAGTAGTTTGAAATGTGAAATTCATCACTTAGATTCAAGGAAAAATATCTATAAGGGGAAACATAGGTGTAATGTACCCTTCCATACGTAATGTGATTGTGAAAATATGAATTCCTAATTGGAGCAACCGATTGTGAATCAAGAATGATACAACTTAATTAATTAACCTACATAGTTGGTTGTAATAACTTGAAGATTAAAATAATATATTGTTAGTACTAAACAATGCTATGAAATGAACTTGAGATAGGGTTTCTTTGATATAGTAAACTTCATTTATCTTCTTGTGAATTTTTCTCCTTGTAATGAGAGCATTTTTCCAAACCAAGTAAACACCGATATTTCTAACAAATCCTTAAGTCAAATATTAGAAGACGCATGTGTGTATATACATTCATAATCACAACCAAGCTATATAAAGTTATTTCCATAAGAGAAACGAGAAAATTCTAAAGGAGCATCTATAGGTGAAATGTTAAACAAAAGCATGCAGCCTAGTTGTAAAGGAACGAAGGGTCCCATGTTATGTGATCTTTAGACAATTATAATCAACTAAGTAATTTTTGAGAAACAAACCTTTAACATAAGAATTGAATATTATGAGACTCGTAGTTTTTAAAATGAATTTATTTAATAAATGAGCCATGGATAACTAATGGAAACGGAGAAAGGATCCAACCACGCATTCTCCGTTAAACACTAATGCGCTGCAAAATAAAGTAATTGAAGTTTGAAAATAGGAAATTTTAAACCTTGTGTGTTTATCATTGAAAACTATTAGGTCATACAATGGAAACCTAAATGTAATGAATATGTAAACCATGAAAAGGTCATGTTGTGGAGTATGCCTATCATGTGTTTCTTATTGTTATTGGGTCATTGTCCTGGTTTACGTCATTTGAGTAAGACATTGATGTGTACCCTATGTTATCCTATTGTATGAGTGGGTTCATGTTTATGTAAGTGTCCTACGTGATGTCGAGTTTCTTTATTTGGATCCCATGTGGTGTTGTGTAGCATGCAATTAAAGTAAAAAAATTATTCGATAATTTTATTGTTGTATTTTGGTGTTGAAAATGTGGGCATTACAGTTCTATATACACTTTTAAGTGTGGTGATGAAAGGAGAGAGATATTTCAAGACAGAAAAACTCATTATTGATTGCTAGTCTTGAACTTGTAGCTTGAAACATTTGGCCCTTATTTCAAAGAATTAATTATGTTAAGAAATAGGTTTGTCTAGTGTAAATTTTGACACATCTTGTTTAGAGACAAAAACAACTTCCTTGACCTCGAGACATCCTCTTACTCCTTTAAAAATGGAAAGGTCAAATGAGAACATGAAGCTTGTGAATGAGGAATAAACTATAGGGAGAGTAGGGTTAATCCTTCTTAGCATCAACCTTCATGCCTCAGAATTGTTAGAAAAATAGAAGTCCCCTTAGACTATGCAAAATCACAAATATTTTCAAAGTTACTAGAACAAGAAACCCCAATACCATTAAATACATAAAAATATAAAACAATAAGTTTCAAATGTAGGACGATTGTATAGAATGAGAAATTAAGATTTTGTCTTTTTTTTTCATTTTAAGGTTTAGACGTGGTGAGTTAGGTTGTATAGTCTAGGTTTTTTTTTGTTTTTTACTCGGTGTTTCGGGATCTCGTTAAAAGGTACGATAAATAGAGAAAAAATTGTAATTATATATTTCATAAGTATGATAATTTTTAATAATTATTTATATATTCACTCTTGATTCACTAAGTTTATTTTTGCATCATGCTCTATAGAGTTTTGTTGAACAATGTGTAGAATCACAATTGTATTTGAAATTTATTTTCATATAGTATTTTGTAAAATACGTGGCAAACAATCTAAGTAATTCACCGAAGGCGTCTCCTTTGGTGTTGGCCCAGCTGGAAAGTGTTAAAATCCAACGGGCTTCTTCCTATAGCATTCTCGGCACGCGATCTATCTCCCAAAAATCTTAGCAAGAAACTGATTTGTAGCCCTAATATTGAAATTGCCAAGCAAATATGCCACCGTTGCAACCTAGAGACTACCGATCTGGCTCTATTTGCTAAGGGATCGTTTTTAAAAAGTAGAGGTGTCGCCTGCACTACCTACGTAGGTTTATATATTTTTTGGAGCTTGTTGGCACACCCTTTATGGATCTTGTCACTTCCGTGGCCACTCTTCCCTATCACCGACATGTTTTTATCCCTTGCCATCACTGCTTGTGGTGAAACAATCAATGCATCCATCTCTATAATAACTACTGAAAAACACATGTTTCTCCCTATAAATGAAGCCTCCATCTTTCTGTTCTTAACCATCTGCTTCTACTCCCGCTTCACCTCTTCGTCAATTTGTTCTATTATTATTGCCATACACTACCCGTAGAAATGGAATGCGTAGTTTGAATAAGTTTTTGTATGGGATGAATGGGTTGCCGCATAAAGCGAAGGGCGCGCTGCATGGGATGAAGAGGATGTTCCATGGACTAAAGGGGATGTTATATGGGCTAAATGAGTGAATGCATGGAATGGATGGGTACAACAAACCGTATTGGCAAACCAAAGTTGAAGTTGTTGTAATTTTTGAAGTTGTTTGAGTTTCTTTCTTTTGTTGTTTCGTATATTTTTTCTCATTGGTCCTTCCTCGCATCTTCTAACGACTGTTTATCATTTTTACAATATAACTACCTTAAATTCATTCAATATTAATCTGGAGACCTAATTTGGTTTGGTTTGGTTGGGTAAATTACAAACCAATGTCTCTCACAATGATGAGTGAAGAGTATTATGCAAATCTGAATGCATCGTATCGCATATGCTTGTCGACTCCTCCCCACCTATTTCTCCTCCTCCTCCTCCTCCTCTACTCTATAGATAGTGACACATAGTTTTGAGAGACTATCCTTGTATCTGACGCTGACGGACAACACTTGTATGAAAATGCGAAATGACAATTGGAAGGTGGTAACAAACAAACCTGCGAGTTTGTCGGTGAAGATATCGATTCCAGCCTTGTAAAATACATTACAGAGGAGTTTGTTGTAGACTGTTCGGGAAATTCGCCACAAATATTAGGGATTGCTCAAAGAAAGGAGCCAACATTTGGGTCGGGTACTTTTGACACGGCGGAGGTGGTGATGAACATGCATATGATCGTGTTGCTTTCAAAATGAGAGGGGCCAAAGCTCTACTCAACTTTTCCTTGAACATGTCTTCCTACAATGATTTTTCAGGTTGAGTGGAGTCAAAAAAGAGATGGAGAGAAGAAGATGAAGTGGAAATGGAAGCGACACAACCGACTAACAAGAAAATTAGAAGCAATGATTGGGAAGAGGATGTGTTTGGAAGATTGGAAAAACTAGTGCCTCTTTCTCCCCTGCCATTGTGTTCCTTTGTGTCGTCACGAATGGTGATGTAACCATTAGTAATCTTCACTTGTTAGTTTGAAACTTCAAATCCTATAAAGAGATAGGATACATATTCGAACTACAAGTAGACATTTCTTATACATGGAAATTAGTACAAAACGGTCTTATTAGTTCCATAATGTTCTTTATTTAATAATTAATCTTTCTATTTTGTTGCCAATTAAAAATTGTATTGTTTTTTCTACAGTTTTATAATGTTACAATATTAAACTTATGACATATTTAACTAATTTAATTAAGAAAATAATTTTACAAAATATTGATTAGTTGAAAATAATTGAAATCTTATTGTTACCTCTATTTCAATGGAGATACTTGAAAATAATATGTGACATTGGCCACAATTATTATGTATAATAATATATATTTAAATAATACATGACAACAAGAACACACGCTTGCTTGCTTGCTTACTTAAAACTCTTCTCATTTCTTTACCATTTTGTATGAAGGACATAACTATATATAATTTGACATATCTATGTCCTCTATTCATACTTCTTGTCAACAATTTCTACAACCATTTTATTTGGCACAAATCAATATTTCTTCCAATAATTATGGCCCAAAAGTCATATAAACTTTAATATAATCTCTAACAAACCAAATAATACTCAAACACTCGAATGAACTTTAAATAACTAGCAATTGCACATGAGTTGCAACTTACGCTAGTGAGGATAATGTTATTAAGTTTGTTAGAGGTGTAATTTGTTGTAAAATATATTCTATGATCTATGATAGATGTTTGAGCGAAGAACATAAGTTGCATTCTGCTAAACAGTTCACGTGCCTTTATGTAAGGTTCCACATTTTGCATACATGTCTACCAAAACATTTGCAACTACATCTAACAAAATTCCTCTATATTTTATGTTTTGATGTTTGTCCATACCTTGTTCGAGAGCTCTTACGTTGGCACAGGTTGGGAGTACATTGGCAAATTTAAACTAATTGAGTTGGAGCCCTGTTTGTTGTATATGGTGAAACAAGGCGAGGAGTATGCTGGCAAATGTAAACATGAAACCACGTCTTTGTACCTAAGCGGTGCAAGCGGTTGTGCAGAATCTGACGAATATGTAAAGTGGGAGTAGAAGCGGATGGATAAGAATAGAAAGATGGAGGCCTCATTTATAAGAAGCGTGGAGATGCTCTTCCGCTGCAACATCTTGGGTATCATTGGCAGTGATTGAATCTCTTCTACCCACCAAACATAAAATGCCCTAGAGATATGTCATCTCATGGAATGAAATGATTGAAGGATATTGACAAAATGGGATTGTTGTACCTACGCTTTGGGAACATTTAAATGCCAAAATAGGAGCTTTTGTAGATAAACGCCAAGTGTTCAACCAAATGATAGAACATGTTATCTTTTAAATGAATATCATAAGTGCATCTTGAAAAATACACGGGCATCATTAAGAGCCATTGCGATGAAATAACTATATATTCACCCCGATCAAATCACCTATACCAACATACGTGTGGCCCATAACAAAATAAGAGTTTTATAAAGAACGCGCAGACATCCATCAAGGCATAATAGGCAATGTTTTTGTTGGAAGTTACTATATTGTCCTCTCCCCATCACAAAAACTTAAAATAGAAAAATTACAACTCCAATAAACTAAATATTGTCATCCTCTCCAACGTAGATCAGTAACTCATGTGCAATTACTAGTTATATAACATGCTTATTATGTTGTTACTTTTTACTTGCAAAACACCTCCTTAGCCTTGACTTGCCTCTTTCCAAATGTTGCCGGACTTGTGCTAATCGTCAAAACGACGTTGAGTTATTAATAACCTTGTACATGGGTCCAAAACTATCCCAAATTTGATGATTTAGAAATGTTAAAGTGTCAAATTATTAATAAATAGTAAAGATTTTATTAAATGGATTTTTCAGATTTTTAAATATAAATTCTATTAATGTTTTAATGTTTACACACTAATTAAGTTGGTAATGTTATGAATGCACTAAAAATAAGATGTAAGGTTTGTTACATGGGGTTATTTTGATTAATTCATTTTTAAAAATAATTTTGTAATATCATAAAAATGCACTAATATTTGTAACTAGTGATAACAATATGTTATAAAATCAAAAAGACAAGAAAAGAGATGTCCTTAATCGTATAAAGTGAAACATGAGATATCTAGGTGCACGTAATGGATAAACATGGAGTACTAAATCATTAGGTGCTTCATTTACGAGATTATAGATGGAAAACACCCCCTGGTGTGGAATCATAAAATTTTGTTGGGAACATCTGTATGATCTTATATTTTTAAATATAAATTCTATTAATGTTTACATCCTATTTTAATCAATAATGCAACGAATGCACTTAAAGAGGATGTAGGATTTATTCCAAGGGTTATTTTGATTAATTAATTTTCAAAATTAATCATGCAATATCATAACAATGCAATAATACTTGCAACTATTAATAACAATTAGAACCTCAAAAACACAAAGGAGAGATGCGATTAGCTATACAAAGTAAAACATAGGAGATTTGGGTGCACAGACTGGATCAACTCGACGATCCTAACCTCGAGGTGCTTTATTTATGAGACTATAGTTAGCGACAACCCGATAGAAAACTATACAATTCTCAAAAAATGTTTGTATAATCTTAGACCTTTTTATGGTTTTGTACCTTGTGCCTTTCATTTGTCTAGAAATGTATTTTTCCATCAAACCCTAAGTGTAAAACAGCTTTGAAACCATCTGGATATTATGAACAAAACTCAAACCCTAACCATGGGTGGAAGACCCTATAAAAAGGTTAATATTTGGGTTGAAGTGCAATTTGTGCACCACCTACATTGACACTACTTTGAAGAGGCCTCAAACCACATGTAGTTCTCCACCTAGCATGTGATATCTATATGGATGTAACTAGTTTGGAAACTTGAACCACTTTGACAATGCTTGGGATGATTTTCTCTTACTAAGACATTGAATTGGGATCTTTGGATGTTTGGAAATGAGAGAAGCTAAACTACTTGACCTGATTGAGTGTTTTGAAACTATATTAGTGATTTCCCAAATGTATGTGCATAAGCTTTGGTGAGATTTAGGGACCTTTGTGATCTGGATTGAGGTGCAACCTAGTGGACAAAATACTAAGTATAGTGCTTAATGTGTTATAAAAATCAATTCACAATGAACTTGAGATGTAAACGTGATCTATAAACAGCTTAGGAACCCCTACTATTTTGAATGTTTACAAAAATATCAATTAAAATTATCAAAGAAAATTTTGATTGAAAAAATGATTCAAATGTGTTTACAAACTAATTTTAAAAAAACTGAATTTGGTTGTTAAAAAATCACTCATCCGAGTTGTACATTCAAATCAGTCTAATTTTCATTATACCCAATTTTATCGATTTTTCGTAGAATTGCATTCAAATTAAAATCTGATTTAAAATATGCAAATAATCTTAAAATTGAACGCAAACACGAGAAAAAAAAACACGACACAAGATTGTTTACGGGGTTCAGAAATTGCCTACGTCCTTGGGTTCATATGAACCAATCCATTAAAGTTAGTTTTGCAAGTACATTCAAATAACTTACAAATCAAATAATGAACCTCAAAACCTACAACAAGGCCATGAGAACTTGGGAGCTCTAAAAATCTTCAGCATTTTCTCTCTATGTTTGATCAAATCTAGAGCCATTTTCGGGACATTAACGCCTTATCCATACACCAACACCCAAGGTAGTCTTGTATCTTCTTGGCATTTCTATTTAGCACAACCGCATATTTTTGTTTCCTAAACAAAGCATCTATAATCCAAATCTAGTATGTTCTACCATTATCCCAACCCCGAATCGGTTTGGTCAGTCGTGAGATACAAGCTAAGTCATTCTTATCATCCTATTTTCTTGCATTTGCTTGTTGTTGTATGTGTGTAATTTTGTATATCTCTGTGTATTCATGTTGTATTTGATTTACCCTAGTCTCTCTGATTAAGATTCAATTCTATTAAATCACCATTATGTTTTTCTTGACAATAATTTTGTGTATTGAACCTCTTGTGATAAAAAATATGCACTATTCAAAATAATAGTTCTTTTTCCTCATGATAATCCAAACATGTTTTATTTCCACTCATTGGCTTTGCATAGTATTTTCATGCATTACTAAATTGTTCATCATCTACATTCTAGTCCATTATAGAATCAAATCATATGACTTCAACCCTTTCCTCATTTGATAATGTAATCCATTTACTTCAAAATTTACAAATTTGTTAGATTTTCCATTCCTATGTCATAACACGAAAGATTAATTTTATAGGATTTCAACTCCCTTCATATGTCATTTATTCAAATTACCCAAGTTGTTTAAAAACTATATTGCCTAGTGGTATATATAAAAGAAACACCTTGGGTAGAAAATAATGTCTCTAATTCTTAAGTTCTTGCACAATTGGCTATAACTCATGACCATACATCAAATACTTTTGCTTCACATAATTATGATTTTCACTTAAATATATGGTAGGTCTTCCTTTTAAATTAGTACTACACTAATAGCATTATAATCCACTTGAAAAAATTTATTACAATCTAGTAATGTTAACACGTTGTTATGTCAGTTTCTTCATCAAATGCTAGAAAGTATCCTCTTCTTCCGCTATCCATTAAAAACCTTTTATCCTCGTTTCAAGACATAAGGAATGTTACACATATCCTACCAAAAATTCTGATAAACTTTCTATAAAAAGCGTGCTAAGCCATGAAATATTTTCACTTCAAAATTACTTCTATGTGACCGTAGACACAAAAACACGCACTTGGGTACATTTTTAGGTCCTAAAATCATACTAGTATTCATATAATTCTTAAGTGAGAAAACTAGTAATTAACAACTATCTTTAGTCTTTTGTCTTTGTTTCTTATTTTCCATTTAGTCTTACACACCCTACAACCCAGTCAGGGACTTTACTTGTTTATATTATATAACTTTGGACACCAAAGACTCAACCAGACGTTAACACCCACGCACCCTCATCCCCTCTAGCGCCCCTAACATCTTTCCACTTTACTTGATCTTTTTGGGCTTCTTTTATTTTTGGGCATCTTATTTTCTTGTGGGTAGGTCTTTCAATTGTCAATTACAAAATTCAACCAAGGGAATCATATAAATACAAAACCGTATGACCAAAATAAGGGAACAAATTCTAAACATATATTATCATCACCTAAGCTTGCATCAAAAGGAATCCATCTAGCATTCATTCAAGGGACAAGGGACTGCATTTTCTTCATACAATCCATAGAAAGGGGAAGTTGTTTATCCAATCCACACATCTACTTACATTGCTACATCCAAACTACTACATGTTATCAAGTGCACTTGTAAAAGGGCATCATAGGGCACAATTCTTTCACACACACAAAAGAACTACATGGAGTCTAATATGTAGTGCAGTGCTTGGTCGTAAGTTCACTCTATCAGGTGATCATCAGGGTCACCCGACTCCCCATATTACATTTTTGTTTTTGGATTTGATGCGGTTTTGTGGGTTTTGTAGGTGAGCATCTCTTTGCAGGTTACAAGTACATCCAAAGTGATCAAGTTGGTCGGTGACGAATAATGACTACCAAAGAACACTTGTGCAACACCGGAAAAATTAGGTTTCACCACCTGCGCGATCACAAGCACCCAATAACAGACTCTAGTGCCCAAGTGCCCTTGACCCAGTCTAAGCGGCCTAGTTTAACCTTATCTAACAACTTCAAATTTTACAAAGCACAATTACGAGGGTCCTGTCCTTCTCGTTCATCAATTTTCCAATCCAAATCAGGTTCCAAGATCAAGCATAAATAAGCTAAGTCCTTTCCTCTCTCTCTTGCACTTAGGGTTTCATATTTACTAGCTTATTGCTTGTATCAAATTTGTACTTTAGCATTTATTTAAATCATACGTGACTATGCAATTAGGGTTTAGCATTATTCCATTTTCATTAAATCAACGACAACCAATTCACTATTGCATGAACATAACCTAGATCCAACTTGAGAAATTATAAAGCGAAGTATACCAATTCTATTAGCATATGTCCCTTTATCATGACATTAGGACTTACAACAAGTTGCAATCTAGATAAATTCATATTATTTATATTAAGAAGCATACACACAAGATTTACCATGACTTAATCCACATTTTCACAATAACTAATGAAATGACATAATTCAAGGAAGGAAGAGATGGTGAACAAGAAAGTGCATAAAATTAATAGGAATCTAAAATATTTAATCGAAACAAAGATGCTTCGTAATGGAAGGAACTAAGATATATTTCTATTAGGATCAAAGATCAACCTTTTGTGCATTGCACTTATATAGTTTTATACATCATGAGATGACTATTGAGTTACCACTCCCTTCATCCTTTCCTCGTATAAAAAGAGGCTCTTCACATTCTCCATATATCCTAAGAGAGCACTATATCGTATTTAGTTTGTCTTATATAAATCTTACATATACTATAGGATTCAATTTTACAAAATATATTAAAATGAAAAATTTTAATGTATCTTTTAAATTGGAAGTTGGAGCCATATAATGAATACTTCCACCTTATGTGGAGTAACTAGACTATTGAGAGAGTATTTGGCTGAATTTACAAATTGAAGAATAATATTAATTTACGGTTGTAAATTAATGGTTGCGTAGAAATGAAACTGTCTTTTAAAGAGGCCACATAAAGACATTTCTTAGAACAATTACCCTCTCCATAAACCTCGGTGACCGCGGATACTTGACTCATGCCATGAAAAGGAGGAGGTCACTTTATTAAAATAGTTACTCCATGCTCACGAAAGATAACAATAAATTTCAAAATCGAGTAAGATTTCAAGCATCTTTACAATTGGCTAGCTCATATCATAATTTTGAATAGTGGATCTTTCAAGTTACAGGACCCCTAAAAATAATATATTTGTTATGGAGCATGTAAAAATAGAATACATGTTGTTAATTGATCCATAGGGATCTAAGAAGACACCACTTCATTAGGGCAACCAGAATCGGAAGGAAAAAAAGAAAGAATTAGGATAAAATAGTTAAGTGACAAAATTTCCACTTTGTGTAAAGTGGAGGTTACGTAAACACCCTCTCAGAAGATCGATGGTTGTGTAACAACCATAGTGGTTGCCTAACCATCGATGCTGTGTTCACTAGCGAGTCTTATCACTTGTATAAAACAAAAAATACATCCACAAATAGTCACAGATTTGAATCGTTTGGGTTGTGTCTCTTCCTTGTTTGACCCTTCATTTTATCCAAAGTCATGGGATGACATAGTAAGCAGCTATAAAATCAAAAAGAGCATGTGGAATTGAGCATTCATTCATGGGAGAAGTGAGAAAGAAACCATTGGTATTGAAATTGATCTGTAAAATCAAGGTGTATGAGCAGAGCAAACAAGTAGAGAGGGTGGAATTTTAACATTGTTATCTTCCTTCAGCTTCTTATAATCTGTATTATTTTGAATTGACCGATATAATACTGGAAAGAAAGAGAATTTTCCCAATGTAATGCCCTAATTTACTTCCAGTTATAATTTAAAAGCGTAATAAAGTAAAACTCTTTGTATAAATTAAAAAAGGAATAATTTTTTTGAATTGGAAAGATGCGGAAATTAAAGGTGAGTTGGTGGATGGACACAGTTAGTGGTGGTAGGAGGAGTGGGTGTGGGTTGCGTGGTGCATCAAGTAATTGTTGTATTTATTATGACATTAAAAGTGCCATTTCCTGCTATCCCGCTTCCTGTTGAGTATGGAGCTAAATTACTCATGTTTTAGCATGCAAACAAAACTTGTTGGAAGTTGACAAAGAACCGGCATTGGTTATAGTGTGACCGGCATCGATCAAGGCAAGTTGGGCCCAAGACGGTTGGGCGAGAGCCGACATCGGTTACCTGTGCGACGAGTTTTTAATTAACTCTCGGGATTTATTTCTATTTTTAGCATTGGAATAGATTTAATCAATGAAATTGCATGGCTAAGTGCCCTAAAGCCTTAAACAACTATTTAAAGCATAAAGCTAGGGTTTAGAATGAGAGGATTGATCATAATTACAAGATAATTATGTGAGTGAGTATTTTGGTGAAGAATCACAAAATCTTGAAGGAAGAAAATATTGAACAT
>CM031241.1:153876642-154012489 GCA_018340775.1 Taxus wallichiana var. yunnanensis
GAATTCTAGTATCGAGTGATTTACATGGAGTTCTTGTACTTAATAGTTTCTTGTTTGGCCTCATGGCTCTGTGATAGTTGAAGGTCGATCAGGAAGAATGACTCCAAAACTTAGAAGACAACAAGAGGTAGCCAACGTAAATATGGGGTCTAAAGCTTGACTAGACATTTTCGTATTATATCACTTCAGGTAAAAACTGGTACTCATAAGGATTTGATCTTTGTTGAGGTTGTGCTGATTTTGATTTTGATATTTGTTCGGTTGTGATTTGATCTTTGCTTTAGGGCACAAGATCAAAGTGTGTGTAGATTCACGAGCGTTTGAACCATGAATGGCGGAGAATGTGAAGGTTTTCGCAAACGTTTTTTTGCTAGATTTAGGATGTCATTGAAAGATCTACAATGACGTGGTAGAAAATCACCGCTGCCATTTATCGATGGATCGGTTTGATTCGATTCTCTCAGCATGATGAATATGTTTCCACTTCCCGCTCAACTCATTATAGAAGCGAATGGAGAAAGACGATTAGAGGAAACACAAAGGAATACCTCACAAAATGCAAATTTGTGTACCACTCTGAAACAAAGAAATCACCCTGTAATTACTGAGGTCCCATCACGAACAATGAATCCCATGTGTAGTTGAAGGATGTTCATCCTGCTGTGCCTATAAAAAATTTATAATACCGTGCTTGTCTGTATACATTTTTATGAATAACTAATGGATGGCATCCCCTAAACATGTAACTAATGGATGGACAAGTGTGGAACTATTGAATGCCCATGAAGTGGTTGACTGAAACGACCGAGTGAAAATATTTCAGAATTTCTAGAGAAGATCATGACATCTTGGAATGCAATGATTGCAGGATATGTACAGAATGGACATTGTAAAGAAGCCCTCGAATTTTACCCTCAACAAATAAAACATAGGTAGTAGATATAAAATGCAAACACACCAACTATACATCCCAAATAATTGAAAACCATTGTCTTTGGAGGAAAAGACTATCCACGACGTCTTATTTGTATCCCATGAAATAGAAATTATAGGACCATTTCCCCGTATCTCGATCTCATTCTCATTTGAATGTCATTCGATAAAGACGGTCTAGATAACATTCTGACGAGATACTCTGTCACTTGGGGTACTGAAATATCCATAACGAACAAACAATCTGGAAAGCTTTCCTATTGAGAAATAAGGAATGGACTTAAAGTTTGGCATATTTTACTTCTTCCAAGTTTATGCTGCCTACACTCACTATTTTCCATAAGAAAAACTTTCATTTGCCTCATAACCACATACCTATGAGATCTGATGGATTGCCTTTGGACATGAATTGCCTTTGACCATCTTTGAGAATCGTATTATATCTTCCAATACCTACAGTTACTGATGGTTATGATCACACATTAAATTACCATTATAATCCAACATGCACAAATCCCCCACATACATCGTTTGAAGGTTTCTTGAACTGTAAATGCAGAGTAAATGATCATGGTTCAGGGTTACATCAGTAGATTTCTTCAAGATAGAAACTTCCACAAAATAATATAGTTCAGATGTTGAAATCCACAAAATGAATCTTCTATTTGAAGTAATTGAGGGCATGTCACCAAGAGTTTCCTCATTTTCGACATGGAAATCATGTCTTGGGAGATTTAACCACATACACTCCATCTGCTTCATGCTTCCCAATGTTCCTTTCAGAATTGTTTCATCATTGCTTTCAAGTGCCAACCTTTTCAGTTTTTGAGGGAGGCCAAATCATTAATTGACAGAAGTTCCCTTTTTCTCTTATTCTGCCATTTCATGCTCCATGCTCTTGGACAATGAGAAATAACCAGTATTCAAGAGATTTCTGAGTGTGAGATTCCATAAGGTATGGTGATCCGTAAACTTTCAACTTTGGAATAATTCACAAATCACAATAATTCGTTGTTGTTTACTTTCTATTAGAAATAATAGAGAAAGCTAGTGAATGAATTATAATTGTGCTTAGAATCAATAATTGCAGCAAAGGGAAAGGACATAGAACTCAAACACCAACAATTTTATCTTGGAAACCTCCAATGGAGGAAAACCAGTCGGGAAGGGCAATTGCTCTTTCTTCCCACTTCTATTGGCCAATTCAAATCACAAGTACGAATTTACAATAAGTATGAAAGGGAAGTAGATAATATCTCAACACTTCCTTTCAGTTACTTGTTTGCTCTGTCTCAAACTCCTTTCTTCTACAAAATACAATTTTCAGCACTAAGACTTCTTGCTCACTTGCTCTCATGCTTCGATGATCTTCTACACTTCTACAATCACGAATTTATAGCCTTTCTCATGTCCTCCGTGCACTGGAGAATGGGAAAGGTCATGAAGGTGAAGGGAGACGAACACCCTTTCAAATTTGGAAGTTGTTCATTTCAAATTTTGTTTTTTCCGTAATGGATGAACCGCCACCTTGTGCGAGACAGGCGATTCTGTAACCCGAGCGGCGCTTACGCGATCGCATCCACCACAGGCAGGCGGTGGTCATGTTACTTAAAATATAGAACCTTTGTTTTAATGTTTTCCTTCCTTGTGCTGACTGTTTCTGATGAAGTAGAGTTCTCTGGATCCCTATGGATCACACCTCCCCTTCTTAGGAGGCTTTTGGTCCCACAAAAGCTTAGTGGGGGAGTAGATGAGGAAATAATTCCCTCACTTGCTCCTTTGAATACCATCGGCCTGCCTTGGTGTCTTTCCTTTTAGTCCAATCTACCAAGACTCCTATAGACCTCTTCTAGTCTCTCTGACCTTTTGCTGCAGTACTACATCCTCCTCCAATTCACCTCGTGAGTCCAAGACGCAATCCTCGATGGAAGGTAGCAACTGTAGTTCTTCATCTTCATCCAACATGGATGGCTCATATAGGTGTAAGTTCTCACAGTTTACTATAGAGTACATCCTCATGAATGACGAAAAATCAAGTCGAAAAGCATTTTCTCCAACCTGCTCCAATATGGTGAAGGGTCCATATCGTAGTGGCTTGAGCTTCCATGCTTGACCTTGTAGTCTCTCCTTGCTCAAGTAAAGCCAAACTTTATCTCCAACATGAAGCTTGTGTTCCCTTCTATGCTTGATCATGCCTAGCTTTGTACTTCACTTGAGACTTCTCCAGTTGTTCTTTGACCTTGAGATGGATTTGTCGGATCCTCTCAATGAATTTGTTTGCTCTAGTCACCTCTGTGTCTCGTGTATCCTCCTCATCCTGTTGTCCAACTGCTATGTCCAATGGATTCATAGGTAGATATCCCAAGCATGTTTCAAATGGTGACTTCATGGTGGATGTGTGTACTGCCCGGTTGTAGGAATGTTGAATGTAGGCTAAGGACTCATCCCAAGTCCTTGGGTACTTACTGTTATACCCTCTGATTAATTGTACCAAAGTCCTGTTTACCACCTCTGTTTGTCCATCTGTCTGCGGATGGAAAGTTGTGCTCCTCTGCAATCTGGTATCCATCTTGTCCCACAATGTAGTCCAAAACTTCCCCAAGAATATGGAATCCCTGTCAGAGACAATAGACTTTGGCAAACCAAAATGCACCCATACATTAGCAAAGAAAAGATTTGTTGCCTCATGTGCTTTTACTGTCTTTTTACATGCCATAAGAATACACATTTTACTAAATCTATCAACAACAACATAGAGATAGTCATGGCCATGTTTAGACATAGGTAATCCTCCTACAAAATCCATAGAGATGTCCTCCCACGGATGAGTAGGTACTGGTAAAGGCATATACAAACCTTCCTTCCTAGTCTTTGGCTTGCTAGTACAACAAAGTTTACATCCACGAATAAATTTTGATACTTCCTCTTGCATATTGGGCCAATATACATACCTTTGCAAGTGGGTTATGGTCTTACCAACACCAAAATGTCCTGCTACTTTCGAGGTATGTGCTTCCCTCATCAATAAAAGTCTTTCTTCCTTAGGCACACAAAGTTTTCCCCATCGGTAGAGCAGCCCATCCTTGAGATAACAATCTTCAATCCCCATCCTTTCAGCCCCTTGGGACTACAACTTCTGAAATGTCACCCCAAAGTCTTTGTCTTGGGCATATGCCTCTTCGTATGCTTCCTTCGTGAAGGGCTCGATCTGAGAAATAGTGGCCAAGCAGGAGAATTTCTCCTGTGTGGGTGGCCTAGACAACATGTCTGCCACCACATTTGTACTACCTTTCTTGTATTTGATCACCAAATGGAACTGTTGAAGAAACCCCATCCATTTGTAGTGCCTTTCTGCTTGTAATTTAGACTATGCTTGCAAATATTGGAGAGGTTTGTGGTCAGTGTGCACAATAGTTTCTTTACCCATCAAATAGTGTTTCCATTTTTAATTGCTGAACTAGTGCATACATTTCTTTATCATATACTAAATATCCTTTAACTGCTGAAGTGAAAGTTTCAGAATGATAACATACGGGTTTACCTCCTTGAAGCAACACTGCGCCCATAACATAATCGTTGGCATCTGTCTCTACTTCAAAAGGCTGCTGCAAACTAGGAAGAGCAAGTACTGGAGCATGACTAATCTTGTATTTCAATAACTCAAAGGATTTTCTTGTTCCTTACCCCAGTCAAAACCCTTACTCTTTGCGGCCACTGTGTAGAGGTGTTGCAATCACGGAGAAGCCCGGAATGAACTTCCGCATGTATTGTACTGCTCCCACAAAACTTCTAGTTTTGTGGCTCCTGTTGGTGTTGGCCAATTAGTGATGGCTTCCACCTTCTTTGGATCCACTCGTAGCTCTCCTCCTCCAACCACGTGTCCAAGATAGACAAGTGATTGCTTGGAAAATTCACATTTCTTCATGTTACAAAGTAATTGCTTCTCCCTGAGAACTTGCAAGACTTGCTGCAAATGTGTTAAGTGTTCTTCCCATGTGGCACTAAAAATCAAAATATCATCTAGATATACAATGACACATGAATCTATGAAATCCCACAATACATCATTCATCAATCTCATAAATGTAGCGGGTGCATTGCATAACCCAAAAGGAAGTACTAACCATTCATACAAACCCTGTTTTGTTTTGAAGGCAATCTTCCATATATCCTCCTCCTTCATCCTGACTTGGTGATAACCGGACTTGAGGTCCAACTTCATGAAAAATTTAGCATGTTGAAGCTGGTCCAAGAGATCATCTATGCGGGGAAGTGGATATTTGTTCTTTATGGTGATCTTGTTCAAAGCACGGTAGTCGATGCACATTCTCCAAGAACCATCCTTCTTTGGCACCATCACAATAGGCGAACCGCATGGTGAGGTGCTTGGATGTATTACCCCTTGGTCTATCAGTTCCTGGAGTTGCTTCTTTACTTCAGTACTCTCAAGCAAGGATTGCCTATACAACTGATGTTTGGTAGAGGTGACTCTGACAACAACTGAATCTCATGCTCTACTTCCGTTTTGGTGGTAATCCACTAGGAGTCTGAAATACTTCCTGAAAAGACTGAATAATACTATCCAAATCTTGTTTTCCTTGGTTAGAAATTTCTAAAACTTCTACCCCATCTTGCTTATCTTTTAACAAAAGTAAACAAAACTGATTATGATTTTCTGAATTAGTCATTTTGCTTGGTTAGCACTCACCATAGTAACCCGTGTCTTACGCTGGTGTGCCGGATGTTGTAGCTGATCCCATCCTTGACCCATCTGTACTGTTCTCCCTTCTCATAAATATAACATCCCTAACATACAAGTAAGGACTCCCGAATACCACATCAAAAGCATCAAGTGGAATAACGTCAGCTTCAAAAACATCTATATATTGGGAATTTATCCCAAACTTGACCTTACATCTTCTTGTTACCTAAATTTCAACACCCTTCTTCACCCAACCCAAAGGATAAGGGTGTGGATGCTCATAAGTCTCAAGACCAAGCTTCTTTACAACTGCCTCAAAAATCAAGTTAGATTGAGAACCGGTATCAACCAAAGCATTTACCTTAGTTCTCTTGATCTAGATTTTGATTTGGAATAGTCTACTCATCTCCTCTTCGCTGTCCATGTTGGTGGCCGTGCATCCAAGCCTTTCGTCTACATCAGAGTCATCTTTGATTTCTACCTCCCCTTCTATCTTTATAGCTGTCATGGAATTCTTTGAGTCCTTGGTTTGGTTCTTCGGATGTAACTCGGATGCAACTTCCAACATGTAGTGTCAGTATGACCATTGATATCACAATTCTTGCAAAAATTCTTGGGATCTTTACAAGTATTTAAAGTAGTGGCAGCTTGTTTACCTTTCCCTTTCCACTTACTCTTGTTACTTGTTTGCCCATAATCCTTTTTCTGTTGATTTGTTGACTGCTTTACCCTCGGCTCTGCTTCTCCTTGCTTCTTCTCATCATCTATGTAGTATGCTTGTACACATGCTTCATTGAGATCCTTGGGCTTTGTGGAGATAAATTTTCTTCGAAGGTGAGTGTGAAGTCCGCCTAAGTATTTGGTCAAAATATCCTCATCCTCCAAGTCCATATTTAGCAACATGGCTTGCCTCTAAAACTCCGTAGTATAGTCCTGCACACTTTGACCACTGCCTTGTCTAAAATACTACCATTTAATCATTTGGTCAGTTTATGGCCAATAGGATAAAATTTAGCTCTAAGTAATTCCTTAAATTCTTGCCAAGACTTCACAGTAGGACGTTTCTTATTTTCACAAGTAGTTAGATGGGTTTGCACCAAGTTGGGGCATGTGGACATCAAATCTCCATTTTACATTAAAAATAGCAAAACATCAAATTTAGTCTTCCGTGACTTGAACCATGCCCTCGGTAAAACATATGTCATAAAAATGGTGCCATTGCATAAGGTAGACTATTCTTTGTAGAAATACTTTTTTAAAGTCTAGAAGAGGATAAATATCATTTTATAATTTTTTACTAATAGTAGGTCTTTTGACACTTTTTTAGTCTCAAATGTTTATGTCTATGTTTAAGGCTGAAAAATTTGTTTCACTTATCGAATGTGATAAAATTATACCATCCCAACCGTGGTGAAATTATATACATGTTCAAAAAAATTTATTTGATTTCAATATTTTTTGAAAAGTATGGTGGGCAAACGGAAATGCTCTGTTTTCTTTATGTTTTCATACTACTTTCAAAAAAATCATAAAAAATAAAATATTATTCAAAAAAAGACAAAATAAAATCCATCCCAAGATAGATAGTGGCATATAACTTCTCACTAAAGGAAAAAATATATATCAATTTTTGGTCATCCAAATTGTGGGCAAACGGACTATAATCTTATCGGCGTTTTAAAAAAAAAATACCAAGTCATTGAATTTTGAGTGTTTAATATAGCTAATCTTGTCCATTTTTTACAAAAATTAGTATTTTAGAAACTATATTCCGGATTCTACGATTCATATTAATATAATTTTGTCTAATTTTGAGTGTATGTATTGCTAATAATCCCTACAAGTTGATATTATGTTGTTATTTGCAATATGATGTCCACGGATGACCCTATATTTGTCCATCAACTTCATGGCACACTTACCCATGGGTTTCCCACCAAACTAGAGCATGTCCCTCCATTTTGAGACGTGCAAAGGTGATCCTTTGTGCCTCAGTGACATTATGGATGCTAAAGTAGACTTCTAACTGTTTCAACCATTTATCTAGCAACTCTGCATCTACTTGTCCTTCAAATCTTTTGATTTCGACTTTAGTCTCAACTTTAAAAGGAGTATGTTCAGATTTTACCTTCTCTCTTGTGTTAGAAGTCTCTCCTTCATGCTCTTCTCCATAATCTTCCTCATGGTGACTCTTGCCTATACCAAACTTTTCAGCTAAGCCTCGAACCACCGAGTCCATGGAGTCTTGTTTGACAGAAGCCGTCTTCTGCAAATCTGCAAGTTCTTCTTGCCTTCTAAACATCCTATCCATCATGGTCTCCAGCATCTCGATCCTCTGGACCAAGTTCTCTTCCTCCATTTCTCCCCAGATTCTTTGTTTCCACTTCTTTGTCGAAATCTCTGGATCGCAAGGTAAAGGTTCTTTGCCTTTAGATCTTGTCACTGTCATACAAATTCAAGAATGAATACCACAGTCCTAGATATTTGTTAGCTCTGATACCAAAATGATCCATAAAATTTCAACTTTGGAATAATTCACAAATCACAATAATTCGTTGTTGTTTACTTTCTATTAGAAATAACAGAGAAAGCTAGTGAATGAATTATAATTGTGCTTAGAATCAATAATTGCAGAAAAGGGAAAGGACATAGAACTCAAACACCAACAATTTTATCCTGGAAACCTCCAATGGAGGAAAACCCGGTCGGGAAGGGCAATTGCTCTTTCTTCCCACTTCTATTGGCCAATTCAAATCACAAGTACAAAATTTACAATAAGTATGAAAGGGAAGTAGATAATATCTCAACACTTCCTTTCAGTTACTTGCTTGCTCTGTCTCAAACTCCTTTCTTCTACAAAATACAATTTCCAACACTAAGACTTCTTGCTCACTTGCTCTCATGCTTCGATGATCTTCTACACTTCTACAATCATGAATTTATAGCCTTTCTCATGTCCTCCCGTGCACTGGAGAATGGGAAAGGTCATGAAGGTGAAGGGAGATGAACACCCTTTCAAATTCGAAGTTGTTCGTTTTGAAATTTTGCTTTCTATCCGTAATGGGCCAGGCTGCTACCCTATGCGACAGGCGGTTACTATAGAACACCATTACAGTTGAAAGGCGGTTTTGTGATCGCCCCTACACGGGGCGGCGGTCTGTTACTTAAAATACAAAACCTTTGTTTTAATGTTTTCCTTCCTTGTGCTGACTGTTTATGATGAAGTAGAGTTTTCCGGATCCCTATGGATCATATGGACTCAGGATACTCACAATTTCCAATGTTCAAACATTTTAGAAGAGTCATCTTACAAATGTGGGATGGAACCTGAGCGATAAAGATCAAGTATTTGAAGCTTTAAAAGAGCATTGACTGAATTAGGTAGTTTCTTGATGGGCGTACAGACTAACCTGAGGAAAACTAAATGCTTCAAACATTCTAGTGCTTTTTGGCAAGGAGTGGAGAGCAGTCCCTGACAAATCCAACACCCTAAGAGAGATCATTTTCCCAATCACCTGTTGGGAATTTATTTCAAATAAATATTGCAACACATTAGAAAGGGTTGGATATGAGAAGATCTGAATGTGTTTGGACCATTACTCAAACTATTGCGCATCAATGAAAATCTTGGAAACTCTTGTAAATGTCTGTCAGCTCAAAAGAAGCATTTCTCTTCTTTCTCAGCAATTTGTTGTGCTAAATCGAGCAAGACATCATGCACCCTAAAACAGGCCACACTTCCATCCATAAAAAAATAAAACATAGGTAGTACCCTAAACAAATAAATCAGAGTGAATGGCATTACCCTAAACAAATAAAACCATTGTAAAGAAGCCCTCAACTTTTATGAACAAATGCAACTTGCAGGGGCAAGGCCAACCTTGAAGACATTTGTCAGTGTCCTCTCGACATGTGGCAAGTTGGTCTGCTCTGGAACAGGGTAAGGAAATTGTTATAAGCCAATTACAGTCTGATGTCATAGTGTCAAATGCTCTCGTAGACATGTATACGAAATGTGGGAGCATATAGGAAGTGCACAATTTATTTGACAAAATGCAACATCAAAATGTTGTCTCCTGGACATCTCTAATTGGAGGATATGGTATGCATGGCTGTGCAAAAGAGGCCCTCAATCTCTTTGATCAGATGCAACACTCTTTTTAGCAATGTTTCTCTATGATCTGTGATTTCTGTGATGCAGGGGTTTTGATATATGAGGATTTATTTTATTACCAGGGGTTTGCTTTATTGGATGCCTAGAGAAATAAAAATTAGAAATAATTTTCGTAGAGAATGTAGAACATATTTCCAGTTTAGGTCTCTCCAAGAGATTTGGAGAGGATGAGGAGGTTAAACTCATATCACAACCCTTCACATTTACAACATATCTTGTTTTTATTTGCTCTTATCAGGTATCTGCACAGTAACAATCTTATTGGGGCATACTGATCTGGGAAAGGAGCTACTTCTACTATACTGGCAAGATGGACAACTAAATGGAGTTCTCACCGTGGGATGATTTTGTAGGAATTGAAATCATCCCCACTCTTTTGGCCCCAATTGATCATTGCAGTTTTTGATGGAGATCTGGAATAACTCTTTCCATGGAATAAGTTAATTGAAATTGAATGTGTCTCACTGAAAAGTGGTGGTCAACAATAACAAACATTAGACTAGCTGCCATGTCATGCTATGGAAGTTGAAATTTGTAGCAGGACTTTGTGCATGGAACACATGTTTTCCAGTAATATTCGATTAAGGGAATAAATGGCAATAAGGCCAAATGATATTTTTTGAACCCAACCGAGCATTGGAGTTTTTGATGGATGTCTGAACACAATTTTTCCATGGAATGTTTTCAATGGAATTGAATTTACCACCTCCCTTTTGACTTGGTAGATCTTTGCAGTCTTTAATGGATGTCTGAACCATCTTGTTGTGGAGTGACTTCATTGACAGTAAATGCATTTTCATGAATAAAAAAATCACTCAACTAGTGGCCACTTCATTCATGGTATTTCCATTATGTGGAAATGTTTTGGAAGTTGAACTCCTTTTGCAATAATCTGCATAGGCAACTCCTTTCGCCAATTTTACTTGTTAATGAAAAAACTTGACAATAAGGCTAAAATTGTCATCTTTTCCCCAAGATATCTTGTATGTTCTTTGATGGATATCTGGACACAGTGTTGCTATGGAATGACTCATGGGAATTGAATGCAATCCTAATGATTGGCATTAGGCAGTAACAACCTTAAAACTCACTGACATGTTATCAGGCTGATCTTAAGCAGGCGGTCCATTGGTGTTTGGACTTGTAACATAGGGTAGGTATTTGTAGCTATGATTTACTATGGGGACTTATACTTTTTCTTCCCAAATGGGAACATGATTTCTCAGCACCGGACCCAATCCATCTTTTTCAAAATCTTAAATGTTAAACTAAAGATGATATTTGAGATACTTTAGGCAGTTCCTGGTGCAGGCCTTTTCCGTGTATTTCTCATTTACAATGTTACAATAACTATCAATAAATAACCAATGAGGCAATAATCTGTGTAAGACACCTGTTGTTGGTCTTGGTACAGGCCTTACCTGGTCAAGTTTATTGTATAGTTTTTTTGTTTATTAGTTAATTAAATTATTTGATTAGCCTTGTATTTTAAAGCGAGGCAGGGGCTATTAGACATAAGAAAATGTCAAATATGTCAGGTCAAGATAACCTCTCTCATTCTTGAATAGGGTATACAAGTGTTGAGAATGCATTGCATGTTTACATTTGTGGATTTCTGACTTGCAAGATATCTGAAGTGTGCATTTTCTCAGCTTGTAAAAAGATGGAAAGTGGAGAAATAACCATCATCAGGATGGATGATCAGGTCAGTTTCAGGCATCTATGCAATTCAATTAGCCTATCTTCATCTTTGCCTATTTAGAACCATGTAGTGGGACCTTTTTGGGTTCTCATCTTTAGGGACTTGTTGAATGAAGGTTCACAAAGGCATTTTAACTATAGATGAGAGCATCATCCAAGTGAATAAAAAAATAGAAAATCTTGAGTGGCAGATAAAATATACATGTTGTTCATATGACCAACTGCTGGAGGGTTCAATTATCGATGATTTTTGTGCATCATATGTTCTCTTGCAATAAATCAATCTTATAACTAAAAGGGGGGCTACAAAGTTCTGTAACAAACAAGCATTGTGGTTGGGTTTCTTGGATCTTCACTAATAATTAATTTGGCCTCTTTAAGCACAAATTGCACTCGTGTCAATAATGCAAGTGAGACTGAGATGATAAAGTGGACCAAAGATAGAAGACATAATTTAGGTAGAAACAACATGGGCCCTAGAATAGGTGTGGACATGCAGGGTAATTCCCACCTTTTTATTTCCAAATTTCCATTCGTGTCTTCATCATATCTAAGAAATTAAACCTCGTCCAATAAAAACCTTGACACTGAAAAAAAAAGCAAACCCTGAGTGGAAAATAAAATCTACTTGTCACTCATATGATCATCTACTAGAGGGGCTCAATTGTCGATTATTGTCATTGATGGACATCGTCATCATGGGTGTTGATAGAGGAAATCCTAATTGCTACCTTGATAGCTAGAGAGGCTTTAATTTCAAATGTGCATGCAATTTCCACCCTAGGATTCCAAGTCAACTCCAAATATTCATCTCTAAAGTGTCTCTTGCGACGCACAAGTGAATTTTCCTTATTTTTATGTGTGTTGTAACTACCTAGATAACATAACGACTAACATTACAAATAAAAACTATTTACAATGTTAGTAGTGCTCATTCTTTAAATGTCTCTACAAACTCCACATTACACCAACTTCCTCCTTCAAATAATTAACAAAAGTGGCACATGGCCGTAAGAAAGAAGAGTTTCACATTGGTTCCCTACAAGGCCCTTCTCCTCCCTCTGCCCCCTTCTTCATTTCCCCTATTTCTCCTATAATGTTACACTCCCTCAAGTTTAACTTCTTCAACATATCCCCTTCGTGCGTTGAAAGGATTGCAGAGATATCTTGGGTTTAAATTTTTTCCAGCTTCCAATTTTACCATCAATCTAATTTATAATGAAATGCTTGGAATGATTACTCAGTACCACACCAACTTGCAATACTTTTCTTTTCAAATGGCCTCTGTGTTGAGTTTGAAATGGAGGAACATGTGTTGGGCTCCAGTGCATTCTATTGTAGTTACTGATTCCCCTTACAGTCCTATCAAATCTACAGGTAAAAAGGCACACGTACCAACACTTGGAGCAAGAAGAAAGGAGTCAAGACTACTATCACTCAACCAAAACAACCTGTCATAAATACTACCCTCTACTTTGATAGCACCTCCACTACTACTTTACTCAACACTTCTTGTATCCAAACCGATAGTGCCATTCAAGGGTATCAAATGTATTCATGTTTAGTGCAAATAAATTTGGCCACAAAAGGCTACCACTCATGATATAAAATCTACAAATGTACAGAGGTCTTCATGTATTCATGTTTAGTTCAGATCTCATGATATAAGATTTGCAAATGTATATGTACGAATTTGTAACAAATTTGAAATGTACAAATAGAACCTTTCAATGTAATGCTTCATCTATATTCCTACACTTACACTATCAATCACACCCCTTATCAACATGTTAACGACAATACAAAAAGGATTTTTCAACAAAAATCAACCCAAAAACCGACGCAACCACCGTCTCAAACACATTGCAACACTAACACAATTTCACCCAAATAATTAACTACCCCTCTAAATCAAATAACAATACCGTTCAACGTTCACATTGCATTGTACACATGCGATTGCTAGTTTTAAAACTTTTTGGGATTGTCTCACATCCTTAACCATTTCCATTGTCGACTTCAAGGTACACTTGGAAAAGTTCCAATTATTTAAGGTTGTTAAATTCGACGGTTTTTATATATTTTACCTATTTTAAATTGTAAAATATTTTGTAAATTTTAAAAGTGATTTTCTAGTTTGTATATTTTAAATATGACTTTATATTTTTATATAAATTTATATACAAATTATATTGATATATAAAAATAAATATTAAATTTTGATAAAATAATATAAAAAAGCATACCTATCTTAGAAAAAATATGTAAAATTTATAGAGAGGTATCATTTTCGAGGTGTATACATTTTTTTAATGAAAAAGATCTTATATTATATTAATTCAATAAGATACAAGATATCTTTCATAAAAAAGTGGGTGGTATGAGGTGTATATATTTGATTTGAGGTATAAGTGGAATAGGCTTCTCTAAAATGATTCCTCTCAACATCATTTACATAAATTTATCTTTCATGTTCCCTAATTTATGATATATAACCAACAACTAATAAATACTTCAAAAATGATGTCATGTGTCTACATGATCACAATTTCCCCTAATATTGCCCTTTTTCTCACATTGTGTTTTCCATAACGTTTTACATAGTATTTATATAAAAATGATAATTATATAATAATATATGAAAAAAGATAACTTAATTTAACAAATCTCTAGTAGCCAACACGAAGCTTATCCAAACAAGTTGGACTAGGTTTCACGACTTCCACGTGCCGTTTAAATTAGCTACGTACAAGGCAATTTAGTATAATAGTCTTTACACTTAATTTATTCCTAGATTTCTCAACAAAATATTTAATTCTTGTTATATTTATGACAAACATACATATATAAATTTTGTATGACATCTAAAATACCATGGATTTACAATGTGAATGTGCATTTTTAAAGTAGAAGTGATTGTGAATGTAATCATGTGGATCATTTTGTTTCTTTTGTAGTGGGGTGTTTTTGGTACTCGCTCCAATTTGTATCATTAATTTTATAATAAACACCTCTATCTTTTGTCTCTCTCTCTTTTTATTTAATAAACATTGTTTAAGGGCAAGAATTACGAATCAGGATATTAAAGGAGCCATGTGGGAAATCACGACGTGACTCGATTCTAATGTTAATCAAGCTATGGCTCAAACTCAGAGTTACTAGATGGTAGGCCCCAAACCCTACCACTACAGTTGAGCTCAAATGTAAACACATTAATCCTATTTAAAGAAGATATGTCCAAAAATTATATAAATTTATATTTATTCAAATAAAATAAAATTTAAATAAGGAGGTAATTGTGCACAAAAAAATACAAAATTTCTTTTTAAGTATTACACTTTTCTATATGCTTATTAAATGTAAGAAAGGACTATAATAACCCTCACCAAAACAATTATTTGTTACACAATTCTAACTCATGACTCTCATCAAAACAAATATATGTTACACAATTCTAACTCACACACACGGGCGGGCACACACATATACACACGTGTTTTAATTTCAAATATGAAATTTAAATACATCAATTTTAAAGGCATAAAAATTACAAATTTTACTAAAAACAATTTGAAGATGTAAGTTTATAAGTAGATTATAAGACTTCAACTTAGAAAATAGTTAGATAGAGGTGAGTTCTTACTATATTTATTGCTATTATTTAATTTTTAAAGTAATTGAAAGAGATCAAACATTGTATTATTGTTATTTTAAGTGATTAGTATAGAACATTTGAACAATATAGAGATATTGTGTTGATATCAAAACTCTCGTAGATTATACTTCAATATGATTTATTTATTATTTATTTCTTGATAAAACACATTTAAACCATCAATCTATTTCTTTGGTTCAAATGTATTTACTAATTTTATTTAATAGAATAATTTTAATATTTAAATTTTATTAAATTTTGATGAAACCCTAGAATATAAAATGATTTTGTCAAAAACAACATAGATAAATATAAATGACTATCAAATTTAAACCATATAAAGGAATAGATGGGGTGATAAAACAACCCAAACAAAATTTTCTAGCATTAATTTGTATAGATCTTTCCATACCTGTGGTAAGTAGGTAAATGGTTGTTAAGTTTATTTCTCTATAAACTTAAGCCTACATCACTATATTGGGCCCATAATCCCTTCCATATCATTTCTTGTCATCCCCAATGTATTTTCTTTTGAAAATTAATGTCTTCATATGTTCTAACTGATTCAACACATGTGGATAATCAAGCCCCACACCAAGTCATCATTTTAAAGTTCTTGACTCATCTTTTCCATACACAAGAGAAAGAAACCTTTGATTCATATCATTGATTGATAATGGCATGATCGATTTTGGTTTGTTTAAATTTGTATCATATGATTTTCCCCACATAATTTTTCATTTATTTATGCGCTTTGAAGGCTGCTATTATCTCCCTACGCATAGTGGGTTTGGAAACTCTTGGTGAAAATAAGTGAGGGTGTTTGGGTTTTACATCATCAAGTCTTTAGGGTTAGTGTTTTGTTTTGTATTAGCTCTTTTATCCTAATAGTTTTAGTTGTTTTTTTTATAAATATTGCACATATGATTAACATCATAATGAATTTATGGATATTGTATCCCGATTTATATTTTCTTCTTTTTTATAGTGAGCTAAAGTTTCTCTATAATGAAATTCAATTATTAAATTAAATTTGTTCAAGTATTTCCTTGAGCTTCTCATCCTCACATGTACTTTCCAAATAACCTCATTAAAACATTTTTCTATAACATAAACAACCTCTTTAAAATCAAAACCACCATAAAATAACATTTACAAAAAATTTACATCAAAGTTACACTATGGATATTAAGAGTAAGATCCTAATATTATTAATATATGATAATCTCAACCATACAAACTCTTTTATCCCTAGGTATGTATACATAATCCCTTTTTGAAAACATTAATTACGTGGCCTCCACCATTGGGCCACTTTCATATTCACTTGACTTTAATGAGCTCATTATCTATATATATTGGTTAAGAAAGGTTGTGGCTTAAGTAATTCCCTTTGTAAATCCATGTATTTTATTAAGAATAAAACAATTAACCTATATTTGTGATATAATTTTTTATGTTATTTTGGGAGTAACTTTTTTTTTTTGATTCGAAAACAACCCAATGGATATTCTTTCGAAATTTGTGATATTTTAAAATAAATTTTAGTATAGACATATAAGAGGCAAGCCTAAATATCACTGATTGATATCTATAATGGCCTTCCTTAATTTTTCATCCCCAACATGTGTTTCCATATTTTCAAATTTCTTCACTTTTAGATGAACACAATCATACATGGATAGATACTTCTCCCACACCAATAAATACAAAAACAAGTTCAAAGTGCTTTTCTGACAACACGAAACACCTTCATTCATACATTTAGATTGATAATGGCGTGATAGACTTTGTGAATTTAGTAACTCCAGTTAATGGGTCCTTTTGCGCTATGGTTTGCTTGTTCTCTATTATCTCCCTATGACATGGGTTTGGAAACTCTATCAGAATAATGAGGGTTTTGGGTTTTTGTGCATCGAATCCCAACATTTAAATGTAGGGTTAGTAATTTTATTTGTTGAGAGACCTTTCACATTATCACAATAGTTTGACTAGTTTAAGAATTCAATTCCTCAAAATGGAAGCTAAAAGGCAAGGTCAACAAGTTGTGAAGTAAATGTGAGTTTAACACTCATTCTAAATTTAGTATGATATTTCTTGTTTTGCAATATAGCAACAATATGACATATAAATAAATTAGACATTTAATTTGTATAAAACATATATTTATTCAAATTCACATGTGCTTTCCAATAATTATAAAATTTTTTTCATAACATAAAAACCTCTTTAAAATCAAAACCACATAAAATAAGATGTCCAAGTATTTTTTAATGACAAAGTTTAGTTTTCATAACATATCAAACATTGATTTGACGAGATATAAATCATACATAGATATAAATCTTGATAATCTATGGCAGTTATTCCAACTTGTGTTCGACATGATTTGATCGATAATTGAACTGTTGGCGATTATCCATCATAAAATATCAATCATGATAATCCGTGACAATTATCCGAGTGATTTCAACATGAGTTGATTAGTTATTTAAGCTGGTATCTTGTTCTTCCTATGGACATGTTCAAATTGTGCGTTTCATATGAATTTTCATCCAAATGTAATTAACATCAAATAAGTGACTACTATTTTTTGGATACACTATAGAGATTGATTATCTAGTCTCAATGCAATGAAGATCATGCCTACACACGGATGGCTTCAAATAAGGCTTGTGTTTTTAATGGAGGTCCAACAATAACAAAACATTGTTAGTTAATGATATCTTGCAATTTTACTTGCTTGAAATGCTACTTCTTGAGACTATAGTAGGAGATTTTATTTTTTCAATTATTTGTGCTTGTCCTTGTCAAAAATGTCACCTTTCATTTCTTTCTTAAGTCGAACCGAACGGTAATTCATTTTGGGCATTGCATAAGGTTTTGAGACCTAAATTTTTTTGTCATTTGAAATATTTGAGATGATTTTGCCAACATTCACTTGTGTGTTAATAGAGCTTATTTCTTCATTGAGGATAGCTTTATGACATGCAATCTCGATCCACAAGAATTGTGTCTCACTAGTGGAAATCGGTGAAAGATTTTAGTGGTTGAATAAAAATAGTGAAAGAAATGAAATAGGTTAAGCTCACATCAACTACATGTGGAAATGTATGTATGTTTGAAAATACATTACATATATTTCTATAAGGAAAATTCAAAACTTTATGTGCTCAACAATAAACTCTTATCTTGTTTGTTGTTTATTGATCATTGATTCCATATCCTCATTCACAAAAGAATTACTTAGTTCGTTGTTCATATGTGTAACTTATCCTTCTCTGTAGACTAATTACCTTATTCGTTGTTCATAGAAACCATATTTTAAATATGTTCATAATTTTTACCATGGCTATCTTGAAATCCTACGATTAAGGTTTTATAAACATTGCATTCATGTTTTCCATGGATAAGAAATAACCTTGTTACTGCACAATAGATTCATAGTGTGGGGTGTGTTATACACATTGTGATGGTTTTAGGGTTTAATAATATCACTAGTCCTTTGAAAATTTGTCAACACTTTGATACTCTTCACTATATAATACTTATTCTAATTTTATGCAATCTTAAAATTAATAAAAATGTGGCAAGTTTGGTATTGTTGATTTGATGAGCTTAGAAGAATGTAACTATTAATCAAAATGAGCCCCTTTCCCATTTTGATTAACCTTTAGTTTTGAATTCCTACACTCCCTAAACACTTGTCAATTGTTGTGTTTGCATCACTTTCCTTTATACCACATCCCATAATATTTTGTTCTATTGCTTCACAATACTGGGAAATTCCAATCTACTTTCTAAGCTAAATCTTAAGGCCATCGGTTGTCATACCCATGAATTTTATGACCCAAAACTCATCCAAATAACCAAGAAATTTGGGATATTTAAAAAAAAAAGTATTAATTAAGTATCAAAACTTAATTAGTTACTTAAGCCAACTCACTAATCTAATAAAGATAACTATAAATAATCCAATAACACTTGCACTAAAACTAAGATTACTTACGTATAAATAACTCCAAGTCCTATAAGCTTAGTTACATATAATGACAATAAACATAAACTTATTCTTACAACTAAGGTTTCCAAGACCGACTCATCATCAATATTCCAAACCAATAACAAATGAAAGATGTATAAGATATTCCATACTATCGCGTGTGCTAATTAGTTTAATTAAGGATGCACAAAATAACCATAGGATTAGTTTCACAATTAACGTCACTTGAGTTTTAATCATGTTTTTACCACCAAGGGATCTAGCCAAACAAGGTAAAAGTTATAATTTAATTTTGATCATGATCCATTAGAAATTAGTCAAAGATGTATCTAGATAACCATAGATCCATTTACATAGCTTAAGGTCACTATTCAAGTCTCCATCGTTTAATTACACCATGAGGGTATATCAAACATCTTCATGTTATACTACACAAAACTCTAGGGTTCCATTAAATGTTATAATGTTGATAATCAACTATTCCAAGTCAAGGATTTAATAAGATTATTAATTATTATTCATTAGATTAACTATGGGGTACTAAATATGCTATTCAAGCGAAGAAAACTTAGTAACTTTGGAGTATAAACATAATCATAGAATCATTTTCACACTTACCATTACTTAGGTTTAATCAATTTTCCCCACCAAGTGGTCCAATTTAACAAAGTAAGGAATTTATTTCACTATAGCTTAGGTTAGATGAATTGGGAATGTTTCCCATTTGGCCCCATCCAAATGTACCCATTCCCATTTGCACCAAAAATCATTTTATATTAAATATAGAACAAACTTATTCATCCAAATTTCAAAAGGGAATGTGAGCCCATTAGCACACCTACCAAGCCCACACGTTCCTTCCAAGTCTACCTATAATCTCTAAAATCCAAGTGGAAAATCCTAGGTTTATTGAGAGCCCTTAGATCAAAGGGGTTTTCACCATTGATTATATGTCCTTTAGAAAAATCCTAATTTTCCTTTACTCTCCATTACAATTTCATTTCTCTTTTTTTTTCTAATTTTTCTTGGGAAGGAGCTCTCATGGAGTCACAAAGGATCTATTGATTTATTTATTCTTCAATTTAGTTTTATTTCCTCCACCTATTGTCAATTATAGTTCCCTTATTAGAGTTTGAGTGGATTTATTTATATACACATGTGTGTGTGTATATACACACCACACCCACACACACACACACACACACACACACACACAGAATGTAAGCATCTTGATTACGCAATGTGACTGAGAATATGTATATTTTTCTTTGATTTTAAGGTTTGTTAGGTGGTGGTAAGGTACACGCACACGCACGCATACCCCCATCCATATGTGTGTGGGTGGATGGGTGCGTGGGGTGTGGTATGGTGTGTGTGTGTGTGTGTGTGTGTGTGTGTGTGTGTGTGTGTGTGTGTGTGTGTGTGTGTGTGTGTGTGTGTGTGTGTGTGTGTGTTTTGTGTGTGTGTGTGTGTGTGTGTGTGTGTGTGTGTGTGTGTGTGCTGCGTGTGTGTGTGTGTGTGTGCGTGTGTGTGTGTTGTGTGCATGTGTGTGTGTGCGTGTGTGTGCGTGTGTCCCAAATACATTTCCATTGTATTTTTTGTAAATAAGAAGCGTATTCATTTATTTAAAAGCATATAAGCATATCAAAACTTCTCTTCTATTATCTAAAACATAAGGAATATGATAAAACCCCTCTTTTAATTAAAAACATATTAAATTTTAATTTAAACTTATCTTAATATATTAGAGCAAACACATGAAATGTATAATTATATAAATTTCCCAATACCTCACTAAGAATAGGAAGGACACGGGGTTCACTTAGTAAAAGTATGGTATAGGACGTGCGTTCGAAGAGTATTAAAGAATACCCTTAATTCTAGTTTCTACCTCTAATGTTCATGATGTACTCCCTCCTATTATATTATTAGAATGAAAATACCCCTATTTTTTTCCATGTACCTTACTTACCCATTTTTGCATTACAATTTTATTTACCCCTTTTTATTTCTACCCTAATGCGTTAGCGTATATTGTGTGTTTTTTTAATATGTATTTCCTTTCAAAGATAGTTTGAAGCCATTGAAGACCTTTACAAATCACCTTATTTGTTAAGAAGAAATCATTTCATCAATATTTTTAAATAATTAATATGGTGAAACAATATCACTTGTGTTGAAAACATTCTCTAGTTTTCTATCTTATTATTTCTTGGTTAAAAATTTCATTATTGAAAAGAGATTATAATTTAATTTACCCACTCCTACTTTTAAGGTAAAATTTCAAATATTAAATGTTTTAGTTTTATATTAAACCTCCCTTTCCTTTGGTCCACCTCTTAACCTACCCCCGATATATTAAAACATTAATAAATTAAACACCCCCTCATGTCTACCGGTATATTGAATTTAATTTTATAATTTTATATAAAGTTCCCACATGCTAGGATATTGCTCAGCTAATGAATAGGAAGGATCTATGTTTTCTTGGAAATCTAATGAATAAAAAACTAAAATGATAAGTAAAAATCCATTGTTTTAGAGAAGCAATAAGGAAACAAATTAAACTTGGAATACATTTTCTTTTAAGCTGTTATAATGTAACAAACAAATTTCTCTATCTTGTGAACTTCATTAATCAAGAAACTAATAAGAACTATTTTAATTTAAAACAAGTTCAACAAACTAGAAGGATAATTTGCAAGTTAATATAAGTTCCATAATGACATGATAATAACTGAATTATAAATGGAAATCCATATTTCGATAAGTGTTAACATAAGCACCACTAACTCAAAACAACCCTAGTTTCCTATATTCAACTATATCAAAATATTTCTTTACACAAAATTAGTAAATGACTACATTTCTATTTTAAAAAATAACAACTTTCTCATTTCAAAATGCAAGCTTACACATCTTTTTCAATAGGGATTTCCCCAAATGAAAAAACATTAAAAAATATTTTCTTCATTTATAAGAAAGAGAATAAATTAACCTCATAAAATGTAAGAGTAAAATCCTCTCCATAGAGTGGGAATGAAATGGAAAAATTCCATTAAAACACCCATTCTACCAAGAGAAATAAATATCCCAAAAAACTCCATTTTCAATCTCCAACTCCAACCAAGAATGCATTCTCGTATACACCTAATTTTTTATGCTTTCTATTTTCATACCTATTACTAACAATTTCTCTTTCCAGTTAGAGGTCGTTAATGCATTTATTTATGGGAACGAATGCCTTAAGGGGATCATTCTAGGATATGGGTATGGTTATTCACATAACCATTGGGTTAGGGATGATACATGGAGAGAGAATAGCTTTTGGTCCTATTCATGTTCTTCTTTTGCTCTTACCTTCTTATTTTCCTCCACATTCCTTTAACATCTTACTTGTTCATGACCACATTTCTTTTGTCTTGCATTCCCTTTGCTTTCCATGACACTTTGCACACACTCCCTCTCATTTCTATCCTTGGCTTATGCCATTGCCCATGGGCGATTGTGTTGGCATTATTACAAATTCCTGGTAGATACATTTTCCCGTAGATGATGATGTCGGTATAAAGACCCCACTCACATTTTCAAATCATCGTCATCACATCGGATCAAAAGGAACTCACCATTAGTTTTGCTCCCTTGCACTGTGTAAATATAGAACTTTTCCATGCTAAAACATAAAGCTAACACCTAGTAGCTTCTAAGAAATCAATCAAACCCTATAGAACCATCAAGATAAGAGCTTATGAGAAACAACTTCTTCAATGCATGAACAATCTCAAATAAAATTCTAAGCTATTTCTTACTCTCTAGATTTCTAATCTAATAAATGAACATATTTAGATCACTTCTAGCAATCAAAAGGGAGTGATTTCCTCAATATTTGAAGATGGAATCTCACCAAAACATGGCTATAAGGCCATTTTTGGATCTTCCCATGCTCTTCAATTTGAGAGAATGAATGCAAGATGGAAAAGCTATTTCCTTTAATGGAATGGCTCAAGATCAAAATGACTATAGTTTATCCTAGGGAAAATAAGGTGTAAGAAGAAAGGTAAGGGGAGGGTTCTATTTATAACCCTTTGGTTTGAGAAAGACCTTTGTATTCTATTGTATGTGGGATAATAACAAAACAATATTAGAGATGGATAATCATACTTTAGATGAGCTTAATTTATCATTAGTGACTCATGGGAGTTGAGGGGTGTCTTTAATTAATAAAACGTGATTAATTAATAGAGGGGGGTAGGATTATAGAAGCTTTGGAAGAGAATTAATGTGATTTAGGGATTTATTAGAGGAAAATGGGTCAAAAATGGTAATTTATTTTTGATATTAGGTAAAAGAGGGTTGAGGGGACCCTACCCTTACATAACGAAGCTCCTAAATAGAGAAGATATTTAGTATCATCCCATTAAAAAATATATAAAGATCTATATAAAAGTATCATAATCGACGCTATTACAATAAACTAACAACAATAAAAACATATAACTAACAACACTAAACAACAACCTAACAACAACCATTACTTTTTCATTTTCTCCAGAATTAGCCAATAGAGTGGCCCATTCCTTAGCCAATGACTCAATGTTTGTGCCTAGGGTGGCTAGATCAGTTTCAGATATTTCCATTTTCCTCTTCTTCAATGCCCCTACTCATCACATTGTATGTAGGAATTAGCTAGCCTCCCAAGAAATTGAAGGTGTTGTAAAGTGGATTTGATAGTGAGAATACTCCACTTATTGAAGTTTTGAAGCATAGCCTTAAGCTGATCCACATCACTATTTAGATTCTTACACTTTTCTTGCAGAATCTCTATACTACCACCATTTATGACTTGAGCCACATCCTCGGATTGAGGCTTTCATCCTTTGTTGAGTGCATACAAATAAATTACGAGAGGATCTATTTTAAATCTACTCTATTTTACCAAAGAGACAGGGGTTGAGGAGATGCAAAAATAAACCTAAGCTAATGAGGTGATGCTAGTCAA
The DNA here is from genome assembly GCA_018340775.1 of Taxus wallichiana var. yunnanensis. Taxonomy (NCBI): domain Eukaryota; kingdom Viridiplantae; phylum Streptophyta; class Pinopsida; order Cupressales; family Taxaceae; genus Taxus; species Taxus wallichiana. The sequence continues at coordinate 153,900,810 of CM031241.1, forward strand.
CATTGAGGATAAATTGGATAGTTCTTTTAGTAATCCTAGTATCATTTTTTTGTACTTCTTCAATGGTCATCCACAAATTGCCAATTTAGCAATATCAACTCCTTTTACTGAGCCTTTCCGCTCCACCTTTTCCAAGCACTTCCATTTGGGTTTTCTCCTTGGTGTCAATAGAAACCTTCCTTTCATGTTGATTTGATTCCCCCTTTTCATTCTCCTTAATAACCATCAACTTCTCCTTGTCATTTTAAGGTCTTGTAGGCCTTAAATTGTGTCAACTTCAACCACATTTTGATCATCCCCTTCACTCGCCTCAAGGGATTCACTAGTCTCCTCATTCTCAGAATTAGTTTCATCTTCCACAGCATAATCTTCAAGGGATTTTGACAAGATACTAACCCCATTAATATTTTTATCCATGTCCACACGTGATCTCTTCAAAATTGCCATAATAAAACCCTTGTGCTCATTTGATGCAGGGGATACCGATATTTTATTTTTGTACTAATCCAGGGGAATCACATAGAGAACAAAGTATATAGTATGGAAAGATAAAAATATGACCATGTCTCATAAAATTGAGCATTGGCAGATGGTAGGCATAGATACATTTTTGGTGTCCCTCAAGAGTGATAAAATGGATTAGGTTAAGGGCCACTTCATTGAATGGGGGAGGTAGGGAACTCCTAAGAAAACCAACAAAATGAGGGGTGAGTTTTTCCTTACCTCACATAAATAACTTCATTTCATCCGTTGAATCCTTTTTGGGTTTGTAAACCTCACGACCTTCAATGTGGACATGCCCATAACATAAGCCACCATGTTGATTGATAAATTGATCTAAACGCCCGCTGACACCAATTTCCCATGCTCTTCCCCACCTTCCTAGGCACTTCCACCGCACACTACCAACCACTTCTTTTAGGTACCATGTCGATCTAAAATCCTTACCGAGCTTCTCGTTGTGCTCCCAATTATTTTAAATAAAAATATGAGTCAATCCCATTGGGTCAACACCTCCATAGCCTTTCTTTTAACATCACTTAAGGTCCCTTCATTAGGTTCAGGAACTCACAAGAACCAAATCTACCCCTCGTATATTCATTATCTATCAATCAAGCTTATCACAAAGAAAACCTCTATGTTACATATTACATAGACCCAACACACGAACATCAATACCAATACATATAATAGGAACATCGAAGTTAATATCTCGTTGTCACGAGTGAGGCCTCAAATTCCTATTAACAACATAATTTATACACATTTCAAATGATAATTTATTGTTCTAGGCTAGCTTGGTCGTAATTAATTAAGAATTTAATTGACTAGATGGAAAGTGAGCCTTAAGTAACAAAAGGTCATTAATCATAATTAGTGATAAGAGGGTTAATTAATTAGTGAAAGATAAGAGCTTATGAGAAACAAATTCTTCAATGCATACACAATCTTAAATCAAATGCTAAGTTATTTCTTACTCTCTAGATTGCTAATCTAACAAATGAACCTATTTAGATCACTTCTAGCAATCAAAGGGGAGTGATTTCCTCAAGGTTTGAAGATGGAATCTCACCAAAACATGGCTACAAGGCCATTTTTGATCTTCCCATGCTCTTCAATTTGAGAGAATGGATGCAAGATGGAGAAGTTATTTCCTTCAATGGAATGGCTCAAGATTAAAATGCCTATAGTTTATCCTAGGAAAATAAGGTGTAAGAAGAAAGGTAGGGGGAGGGTTCTATTTATAACCCTTTGGTTTGAGAGAGCTTTGCATCCTATTGTATGTGGGATAATAGCAAAGTAACTTTAGTTAGAGATGGAAAGCATAGGTTTAGAAGATTTAATTTATTTAGTGACTTTACTTTATTAGCACTTTATGGGAGTTGGGGCATATTAATTAATCAAAGGTGATTAATTAATAGAGTAGGTAAGGCTATAGAGCTTTTGGAAGAGTTTTAGAGGAATATGAGTGAGATTTAGGGATTTAATAGAAATGGTCAATAAATGATGAATTTATTGATTTAGGCTAGCGGTCGTAATTAATTAAGAATAATTAATTGACCTAGGTAGAAGTGGACATTAATTAACGAAAGGTCATTAATCGGCATCCTGAGTGATAAGAGGGTTAATTAATTAGTGAAATGTAATTAATTAATGATAGATAGAGAAAATGGTGCATTATTGACAAAATGTCATCAATTTGTGGGAAAGGGATAGTTAGTGCAATTTAAGTATTAAAATTGCTTGATCCAAATTCTAGGTGTCTACATTTGCCCCTCTTTGGGGTGGCGTAAGTGACGCCACTTCAAATAGTAGACAAGTACTGAAAAAGTGAATTTTTTTTAAGGGATAGAAGAAAAATTAGTAGAGTGAAGGATGCCCCCTCGAGTGTCGATGGGGTGATGAAAGAGGTCGATCGATGATCAAAAAGATGAAGAGAAAATATGAAGTGGGGAAAATCCCATTGCAGTGGGAGACAAATGATGATATACCGATAATCGATATAGAGGAGAAAAATGGGCCTCATCCTACATAATACCAGTATGAACTCTTTTGTTGAAAATTTCATGTGGGTATCATTGTGAAGCGTAAGATATGCTTTTCTTAACATATCTTGTTGAAAATGATTTGGAATAGGTGATCTCTATTGCCCCAAGTGAGTTGGAAGAATGTTTTGATAGAAGAGAAGATGATGATAGAAGAAAGGAAGATGAAGGGGATGGAAATAGATTGCATCCAGTGTGTAAAAACCACATTATGTCATCATATTGCAAGTGATCTACATCATCGGTCCTTATTAAAATATGTAAGCATACAAAAAAAGTGTATAATGACATGAAAAGCCATAATACAAACATTTGTTCATTGCCAAAACACTAACTCCATGCAACATATAATGCAATGCAATACGAGAAAGTAAACAAGTTAACCTAATAGGAAACAAGTACAAACACACATACTCAAACCAACAATGTTCAAGATAGTTGCACAAATGTTTTGTTATCAAGTATAGATCCAAATGTTTGTGATTAATGAAAAAGGGTTAAAAATGGTGCCCCAAGAAAGGATACATGCAAGGGGAATAATGGTGGATGCAAGTCCAATGAAAAATCAATCATGCATTATGAAAAATACCAAGAACTCATTTGTGCAAAGGATATAGATATGATAGCAGCAAACAAACCAACTTTGTTAATGGGGGTAGATCCAAATGATCCATGCGAGTCATTTGAAAAAGAACATGAGAGGAAAGAAATATGATTTGAAGGACAATTTTGTGTTCAATACAATGCATTTGACTTTATTTCAGTGTGTATGTTTTTTTACCATTTTTGAAAAAAAGTTTTTTTTTTTACAATTTTTTTGATTTTTGATTTTTACCATTTTTTGGATTTTTAGAATTTTTGCAATTTTTTATTTTTTAATTTTTTTTAATTTTTAGGAATTTTAGATTTTTTTTTTAAGAATTATAGGAGGAAGATCACCTAAAAGTAAGAAAAATTCCCCAGGAGAAGAAATGGTCGCTAGGTAGCAAAAAAATATGCCCCGATGGGATGAAAATGGGTGAAAAATGATTATTTATTAAAAATAAATATCGCGGTGGGTGTTGAAGAAATTAGAAATGATCATCAAATCATGCCTCTTGACCATCATCACATGGAGAAAAATGCACACAGAGGAAGAAAAATAGCATATATACCATAGTTGGGGGGGGTAAAAACACACGAGTAATTATTTGTTACCAACCCTTACAAATTTTTACCATTGATTTTTCTCTAACGATTTTGGGAGAGATGGCTCGAGTTTAGGATCGTATGAGGCGTGCATGCAAACACATTTCGAGAGTACAGTAGTGAGGCTCCTGAGAGGATGGTGACCACGGTAATAAACCTAAAAAACTATTTATTTTTTGGCATTTTTAATTACATTTATTAGGGGTAGGAAAAGGTCATGAAACGTATGCACATGCCTTGGGGTGCATACATTGTTTGGGGTAGTGGTGTAAGTGTTGTTATGGGGCATATGCATGCATGCATGATTTTCATGCAGTGTGGACCGCATAGGTGAGGCATCAAAGTGGAAATGAGGGTGAATACATGGCATGGGTGTGAAATGCATGGCAGGCACATGGAGGCATACATAGGTGCAGCATATGGTGTGTAGGGCTATGGAACATAGGTGCTTAGAAAGGGGCACGTATATGCACTTTAAGGAGTGTAAATGTTGGAAAGGGGTTTTTTGAAAGGTGGCAAATAGGAGGTTTTTTAAATTTAGAAGAATGTAGGAATGTTAGAAGAATGTAGGGATGTTTAGAATGTAGAAAAATTAGAAGAAATGTTAGATGACTTATAAGAAGAATAAATTTAATGAGTGTTTTTTCTTACAGTGATCTACCCTTATGTGACTAGAGACACATGGAGGACAGGTGTGCCACCTTTGAGAGTGACCTTTAGAGGCTACATTTTCTCGCCGTGATCTATCTTCTTAGATGACCTTAGATGTTATGAGATTTCATACATGTGGCATGGATGCCTTGATTTCCTTAGATCATAGCCTCCTCATACACTTGGTTGAGAGAGGTGGCACAAGTGAGAGTCAATGTTTTCAATTCGTGACTAGATAAGAGATGACCATCACTTTGAGGACGTATGGAGGATACTTGAGAGTTCCCATTCAAGGGTAGATTGATAGAGTATGATGGAGGTGACCATGCCCATATTACATTAGAATTGTTTGATTGATATTTTGCTAGGTTAGACATACCCATGAGAGGGGATGTCCGTTTGGCTATCTAGGTGTTCATGATCATCGATACCTTTCTCATGTGCCCATTTATTTGATGGATCTTTTCAGTGACATTCTGTTTCTACAAGACAGGGAGACTTCTTTTCCTTTGGGCCTTATTGGATTATTCATGGCTTGATCAACGTGAGAGAGGTATTGTTGGGGATAGTGCATTCTTGCTCACATTTATATTGGGATCTTCATCTTATTACCTATCGTGGTCGAGAGGACCATGGGGCCAACCATGTCTATTCAGATATGGGCATGGGACCACATTGCTATTGGTCATCCCCCTAGGAGAGTATTAAGTAGGGGCTCTAGGGTGAGCCATCTATGATGGGTTGGGCACCAGATTGGGATGATGTTCATGGTCACATCGGAGACACATATTATTATCATTGTGATTTTGATGAGATACAATCCATATGGTGACTGACACCCTATACTCTATCCATGGCTCGATGATGATGCAGAGCTTAGAGTGTCGCATTAGTTGAGCACTTCTTATTGGATAAGGACTATATATCATAGAGTGGTATAGGTTGATCATGTGTAGAGAGATAGTTTGGTATAGTTCAGGGTATTCCTAGTGATGAGATGTGGTATGGTCACCGATCTAGGGAGACATTTGATATTGGGTCCATTATTAGACTCGATGAGCTAGGGATAGTTTTGAGATAGATGGTTCCACAACCTTGGGTTCCTTACCACATATTGTAGATCCAGGGAGATGATGGATTACCATTACATGGTATGTTATAGTGTTACTCCTAGGTCTTTACCATTCACAGGCTCCATACCATAGATGTAGTGTGTTATAAGCACAACACATGGTTTACATGGTAAGGCCCTCGGGATGAGGATGGGAGATGGTGATAGGGATGGTGACATAAAGATAGGGTCCACTACAAGGAGGGTCCTCTAGACAACAACATATAGCACCACCATTCAAGTAAGGCAGGCAAGTACATGTAGGTACAACAATAGGATTCAGCATAGGTGTCCCATAAACATCCACCACCATCACCACCACCATGTAGTAGTCTACATCATGATGGAGGAGATGGAGGAGATGGGGGGGATGGAGGAGATATATTTCCTTGAGGTAAAATTACAACAAGTTGTGGTACTTTCAGCTCCAGGACTACCAGAGAGATCAAATTATCTCTAGAGAGAGATCAGGATAGTCTCCTTAGAGAGATATCAGTGATGGAGGGCTAGAGAGATTCGAGTTGACTACAGAGAGACCAGCTTAGTAGGAGAGAGAGAGACATTTGAGTGGACTACCGAGAGGACTCGAGGCTCATGTAGATGTGGTGAGACTTACAATAGAGCTCATTATGCTCGAAGAAGAGTGACCACATTACATCATCTACCCCATAGTGTTTATTAATTTAGCCACAACCAATGGCGAGGCAACATATTACAGGATTTATATCATGTCATGTGTCCCAAGAGGGGCAGCAGCTACTCCATTCATTATTTTTTAGGCCATCAAGTAGGTCATCATCGAGATCACAGAGACCATCTCACTCTCATGAGATCAGTATAGGGTCCTTTGAGCCACAACACAATAGGTAGCTTTGTCCCATCGATGCCACCTCCATAGGGTCCACATGAAATGCCACCACCACCATGGTCACACACCTAGATGCCACCACCCACCTAGTGGTAGACCTAGTAGTCTCGCATATGGGAGAGAGTCATAGTTGACTCCTTTTATTGATGTATATGTACATATGTATCTTTTTTATGTATGCCTCGATATGAAGGCACACTTTTTGACATGATGTGTATATGTATTGTTTTTGGTCATGCCTCGATATGAAGGCACATTTTTTATCAATGCCCATGATGGCATACTTTGTATCCGATGATTTGTATAGAGACACATTGTATATGGACATTGATATTTTGACATATTTATGTTTATGATGATGTTGGACTTTTATTATGATGTATGATTGTATCACATGTGTTTGATTTATGAGATAACATTAGATGATATCACATTGTTTTTTATGATGAGATACTTATGATTGTCCATGTTTTTAATTTTTGATATGGGGAGGGGGACAAAAGGTGGTCCCTATTTCCCCATTGATGATATGGTAGATGATAGTAGCTTAGCATACATGTTGGATGTTTATTTTCATGATTATGTAGCTTAGTTGTTATTGATGAGATATATATGATGTATGTGATGTTAGATGTGATGATATAGATGATGATGTGATAACAAACAATGTACAAGTAACAAACAAGCACAAACAAAAGTTAACAAATCTACCAAATTTACACACTAAAAAAAAAACAACACAACTATGTACAAATATATACAAGCATGCAAAACATACTAATATAAACAAACAAGAATGAATCTAATCAAGAAAAGAATATCAATCTCAAGAAGTATGTTAAGAAACACACTATACAAATGTACAAAAAAGCAAGGAAAGCTACAAAATGTAAAATAAACAAAGCAAAAAAGAAAAAACAAACAAACAAACAAGTAAGCAAAAAGTAATACTATGTTTTTGTGAGACAATTTTTGATGCATTTTATGTTGTTTTTGGAGTTTTTGAAACAATGTTCTATTGTTTTTGTATTTTCTATGAGATGTTTTCTAATGTTTTGGATTTTTCTAACCATTTTTAATGTTTTTGAAGTTTTTTGAACATATTTGAATGTTTTTGTTTTTTGTTGAACATATTTGAATGTTTTTGTGTTTTTTAAAGTTTTATAAGAAAAAAAAAAAAGTGTGGATGCCCCCAATGTTAGATGGGAATGTACAAGGGAAGAATGTCCATGCGTATGTGCAAGAAAGTGAAGATGTGAAGATTCCCCAACATTAGATGGGAATATACAAGGGTGAGTTTCTTCACACATATATACAAGAGTAAATCAACGGATCAAGGCCATGAAGGATAGGCTCAAAAGGAATCTCAGATTCAGAAAAACTAGCCCTAGATTAAAGCAAGTGTACCCCTTTAGATGTGAGATTTCTTGTGAACAACGAATCCTCCCAAGGCACTAAAACCAATTTTCACCCCAAGACTTGTCCAAAGTGCCACAATTGTGTGGTTTTCACACTTGGATGACTTGTTTTCTCTTTACTCTTTTTTTTGATTTTTTTTTTTTTTTTTTTTTTTTTTTTTTTTTTTATCTTTTATACTTTTTGGTTGTTTTTTATATTTTCCCCATGCTTAAGCATAGAACCACTTGAGATGCATGGTATTCATTGGTTTAGGAGCTCTTCTCCATTAGGATAAGTGAGCTTGTATGCTCTGACCCATATTTCTCTATCACCACGTAAGGTCCTAACCAGTTTGGCTCAAATTTTCCTTTCTTTTCTCTTTCCTTGATAGTGTTAAATTGGTTCTCTTTGAGGACAAGATCCCCTACCTCAAATTGGTGAGGTATGATGTGTTTATTGTAGCCCCATGACACTCGATTCTTGATATACTTTTAAATGATTGAGTGCACACATGTGTTTCTCATCTAACAACTCCAACTCTACCAGTCTAGCTACCCAGTAGTCTTTGTCTTTATCCAGATAGTCTCTGAGAGATATCTCAGGAGGAATCTCAATCTCTCAATGGTATGATGGCCTCAGTGCCAAAGACTAGTGAGTAGGGTATAACACCAGTAGGGGTGCGGATGGAGGTTCTATAAGCCCAGAGGGTGGGATGGATTTGTAAGTGCCAGTTATGACCTATTTTTTTTCTTACCATATTTTCCATAATATGAACAAGTGTTTTGTTAGTGGCCTCTTTTTTCCATTACCTTGAGGGTAATAGGGGTGGACCACTTTAGATGGATTTGGAAGTGCTGGCATAATGCTTTGACTATCTTGTTCTTGAAATATTTACCATTATCAATGAATAATGGCGAAGGGGATGCCATAATGACAGATGAGGTGGTTCATGATGAATTTTGAAATTTTGCACACCGGTAACATATGTAAGAGGCACAACCTCTACCCATTTAGTGAAATACTTGGTGGTGTGATGATATGGGTATGGCCATCTGAGGAAGTAGGAGTGAGCTTCCCTATGAGATCTAGTCCCCATTTTGAAAATGGCCATGGTGTTGTGATTGGTTATAAGGCTTGTGTTGGTGCATGAATTAAGTTTCCATACTTTTGACATAATTCACACTTCTTGACATAGTTACAACAATTTGATTCCATGGTAGGCCAATAGTAACCTACTCTTAACAATTTCTTAGTGAGCACCATTCCACTTGTGTGTGCCCCACAAATACCTTCATGTACCTCTTTGATCACTTGGATTGACTCATCCAAATTAAGACAACACAATAGATTCCCATCATAGCCACGATGATAGAGGGTGCCTCCTAGAGGGTATAATGGGCTATGCATGTTAATAAGGTTTCTTTTCTCAAGGTGGGAAATATCTGGGGAAAGGTACCATCTTGTAGGTAATTGAATATGGGTTCATACCGGGGAGAGAAAAGGACCAACAACTTCACATACCAGACATGATTCCACATGTCATATGCTTTGGTACTCACAAATGTTCAACAAAGAAAGGAATTTTCTTTTCTTGAGGGGAATGTGAAGCAAAAGCTCGATTGTGGCCATGGCATCTGTTGATCGATTATGTGCCCTTGGCATCTGTTCAAAAGTAACACATACAAAATATTCCTTTAGAGTATCGACCATCTTCTTGTATGGGATGAGCTTGTCATCCTTGACCTTATACTCATCATTGACTTGTTTAATGATCAATTGTGAATCACCAATGACTCTTAATTGTCTGATATTCCATCTAATAACAACTTTCAACCTAGAAATGAGTGCTTCATACTTTATATGTTATTGGTACATGGGAAACTCAGATGAAAAAGTGTGGGATGAATTCTCTTATTGGAGTGATAAGTACCACACCAGCTCTTGAACCATGGTAAGTGAATGATCCATCAAAGTGCATTTTCCATACGACATGAAACTCTTCAATATACATCATGGAGGCATCTAGAAGATCCAAACACAATGGTTCCATTCCTGGTAGGGGAGCTTCAACTAGTTGATCGGAAAACACTTGTCCTTTGAGTGATTTTTGGTTGAAAAATTCAATGTCGAACTCACTTAGGAGGATGATCCAATTAGCCATCCATCCAGTAAGTGTTGGTTTAGATAAAAGGTACTTCAAAGGATCAACTTTGGAGATAAGCTTGGTCTTGTTATTTAGTAGGTAATGGTGGAATTTTTTTGGAAGGAAAAGACCACAACTAAGAAATATTTTTCAATTTGGGGATAATTTAGCTCATAAGCAATTAAAGTGTGGCTAAGGTAATAGACTGCTCTTTCTTTTTGGCTTAGATCATATTGGGCTAGCAGTGCACCAATAACACATTGGGTGGCTGAAATGTATAATAGAAAAGGCTCACCTAGGGTAGGTGGCATGAGATAGGAGGACTAGCCAGATATTTCTTAAGTAACTCAAAGGCCTATTGGCATTCTAGGGCCCCAATGGAATGTAACATCTTTCTTAAGTAGGTGGGTGAAAGGATGGCACTTATCCACAAGTGAGAAATGAAGTGGTGATTGCCTTTTTTTTCCCCTAAGTGTAGCTTTAAAGGTTCTTAGGTGGAGGCATCTCAGTAATAGTGGAAAAACCTTAGCAGATCTACCTCAATCCCTCTTCTCGAGACAATGAATCCCAATAATTTTCCTTGATTGCACGCCAACACACACTTCTTTGGATTCAGTCTAACTTTGTAGTCTCGAGGCATTGAAAGATATGCCTCAACACTTCTAGATGTTCTTCTCTGGTCTTGGATTTTCCCAGATATCATCAACATAGTCTTCCATGATGTCATTCATCATGTCATGGAAGATTACTATCATTTCTCTTTGATACGTTTCCCTGACATTCTTGAGACCGAAAAGGCATCACTTGATAGAAAAATTCCCCAAGGGGTGGTAAAGGTAGTTTTATGTTGATCCTCCTCTTGCAATCTTGATCTGGTTATAACCGAAAAAAATCCATCCATGAGGGACAACATTTCATAACCCATAGTTGAATCAACAATCATGTCGATGTTGGGTAGAGGAAAATCATCTTTAGGGCATGCCTTATTGATGTCTCTAAAATCAATGCATACTTTGATACCAACTGTTTCTTTATATACCAACACTATGTTGATATCCATTCTAAATAATCGATAGGTCTGATAAAACCTACCACCAATAACTTCTAGTTCTTCTTTGACCAGAAGTGCAACACATGGGTGCATCTTCCTCAACTTTTGTTTGATAGGTTTGGCATCTAGATGCACAAAAAGGTTATGCATGACTAAGGTTGGGTCCAAACCTGCATATCTATAAGACCACACAAATATGTCTACAAATTCTCATAGTAGCATGAAAACATTTTTTCTCCTCTGTGCTTGAGAGTGAAGCTCCCAGCTTTACCATTCTCGGATTATCTTCTAACCCAATATTGACATCTATGGTCTCTTCTACCAACATTTTGGATGCATCCTCCATGCACATGGGATCAGGAGGGAGATTAAGGTCTTCTTCCAAGGGCATCTCAATGATATTTTCACCCTGGTGTGGTCACTTTTTATGTCCTTTAATTTTTCCATTTTTTTTCCAAGCGCCTCAAAGAGGTTTTCACTATGCATTTTGGAATTTCATTTTTGCCGAGGATTTTTAGAAGTAATTTTTCCCTCACTTTCATTTATGTTTTTGACCACACATTTCATCCTCCTCTCCAAAATATGCACACACATCTAAATTGATGTAAAACCCTTTTTGTGATCACCGATCGGAATAGTATCACAAATACCCATGAACTCTGATTTCCTCATCATTTTCAAGAGATCAATTGGTGCATGAAGTTTTGGTCCCAGTCAATGAGAGTGGGATATACAAGGTTTAGTTGGGAATCAAATTGGGAATTGGAGTGGGATTCAGGATTGGGAAAGGGTAAAGATGAAAAATCCAAGAAAAGGTTTGTGGAGGAAAGATCCTCATATAGGCTACAACAAGAATCTACATCGTTATCTAAATGAGATGAGATATCCTCACATTCTGAAGAGGTAGCATCAATTTCTAAGGGTGGAGCACCATGAGGCCTAATGCCAAGACCATGTTTATCTATTTGTAATGGGGAATCGGGACATGGCTCCAATCTTCCTTGTTCATTTGCACCACATCCTTGTCCATGATAGCCCATGACATACATCATCTCTGTGAGCTTTGATATATTCTAGAGCTTGGTGACATGAAGCTTTTTTACCTTCAGGATCTAGTTTGTAGGTGAATCCAACATTTTCTCATTTGATAAGAGGCCACGAGGAACAAATTTCTCAAAAGGACTATCACAACTATCCTAGGAGCTCTTGAATTGGAAACTTGGCCTACCATGTGTTTTGGGTGATAGTGAAAGGTCGAGACTAGAAGGGCATGTTGAGGTTATACTCTTCAATTGGGCCATTATATAGACTTTCATCTCCCATGCAGCAAAGGGAGAAATAAATGTGGAAGGCCCTTTATCATTAGTACAATGTGTCTGATCAATGTGAGCTTTTAGAGCTTCAGTCTATAATGGTACAACAATGTCAGTAAAAAGGAAATTCATACACCACACGAGAAAAACTATGCAAGGCTCTACAATGTGTAAATGGCTTTGGATCTCCTAGGATGGTGATCATTTGTCCTCCATGATACAATTTAATGCACTGATGGAAAGTGGATGGTATAACCTGCATGGCATGGATCCATGGGTGGCCTAGAGCATGTTATAGGGAAGATCCAAGTTGAGGACATGGAACTTCATGTCATGATATGTCAGCCCTACTTCCATAGGAAATACTATTATCCCAATTGATTCTCATTCTACATTATCATAGGTTGTAATTGTGATGATATGAGAATCTAAGTCTACCTTTGTTCATCCCAACTATTTGACTAGCTTCAAGGTACAAATATTTAAACCTGATCCATTTTCCACAAAGCACTCTCTCTTGATCTTTCTATGAGTGAAAAATACCTCTATGTACAAGGGAAAATTTATGCATGTGATTATTAAGTGGAATTTCACTTTGGTCAAAGGAAATGCATTCATTATGAGAAAGGTTCACACCACCACTTTGGAGGTGTGAAGGATCAATATCCATTGACACTCCTAACCCCTAAAGTGTTTTGTAAAGAATGTCTTTATGAACATTTTGATATCTTGAGAAGATCCAAGATCAAAATCTTAGTTGTGGTCTTCTCAAGTTGATCTAACAATCATATTGACCTTCTTGAGGGGTAGGTAAAGGAGGTTCTGGAATCACTAGATGAGCACATCATGTTGCCATGGTGTAATCATTGCCAATGATTCTAATGGTGTTTACATGCTCATCGATGAATGAACACAACCTATGAGTGAATCGAATGGATTATCAGCTTGAGTATACACGTATTTTGTAGCTCTATAGTCATTGGAAGATTGACCTTGATCCATTTTTTTCATTCCTTGTCTATCATGTTTAGGGAAGGGTTGTTTAAAGATTCCCATTTTTCATTAGGTCCTTGTCTGATTCAGGTGAGTCCACTTCAATCTTCCCATCGTCAATGAGGTCTTGGATGAAGTGTCTCAGTTTTAAACATTTATCTATTTTGTGTCCCTTGACGTGATGAAAATCATAGTAGTCATGATCTTTATACCATCCTAGTTTGGGTGTGTCATCTACATAAGGCACCATGGTTGGATACTAAACCATGTTCACTACATCTAATTATCTCAAAAATTGTGGACAATGAGTCCGTAAGGGGAGTGAACACTCATCATTTGATTGGATTCTGACTAGGTCCTTTGGTAAGTTTTAGAGAAGAGGACCACTTTGAACTATCTGGACTCATTTAGAGTTGGTGATACCATCTCCTATGATTTTTTTTTTTGTTAAAGAATTTAGGCTTTTCCATAGGTTTTGATTCATGTCTATCTTTTTGAAAAGGGTTTTAGTGTTCCCTTTTCTATCAAATCTTCTCAATTTGGCTTCCTTTTTGATAAATTCTTCAAAGTTAGTGACACAATGCATCTGTAGGTGAAAATCAAATGTCTAGATTTAAGTTTGGTATGAAAATACTTGACCAACTATTTCTCTGGGACTAAACAAGGGAAGTGGCTAGCTAACCCTCACCATCATTGTAAGAAACTAGAAAAGGTCTCATTTGGTCATTGTTTGGCACTACACAAATCCATCATAGTTATGTCACTTTCCATATTAAATGAGAAATGACATACAAATTTCTCTACTAATGCAGGCCATGTGATGATCATCCCCTTTGGTATATGAAGGAACCATTCCAATGCTTGTCCTCCTAAACTACGAGGGAAAACATATAAGGTAATTATCACTAAAGGATACTTCTTGGCAAAGCCATGTAAAATTATTTGATGTGATCACAAGGATCACCTTTTCCTTTGTATTTATCAAATTTTGGACAATCAAAGTTTTTTTGGGAATGGTATACGTAACATGTCTCTTTCAAAAGGGTAAGGGCATAGCTCTTCATATTGATATTTCTTACTATGTCCCACATTGCTTTCTTGAAGGGTCGAGCATACTTTTCATCGATTATAACTCTTGTGTGAAGAGTTTCTCTTTTGTAGGGGAAGATGGTATGTGCACTCACTACTCTTCGATGCTTCACCTTCTTGACATTCGGTACAAAGTTCACTAGTTTTTTTCTTAGGTTTTTCTTGACGTGTTCCCTTGTTTGTGTCCCTATTTACATAGGAAGTTAAGTTTGCTAATTGTTGACTAAGGGCTTGTATTTGACGTTGTATAGTGACTTCTTCATTTTTAGGGTCCTCTTGGTTTTCATTAAGAGGAGGAGGTAACTCTTTATGTTCATGTTCTATCCTAACTTTGTGAGGGACTCTAAGGGGTGGTAAATCGAGAACCACCAATTTGTTTTGTACTTCACTCTCATTGTTATCATTTTGGACACCCAAAGTAGAAGTGTGTCCTCCCTCAAATATGTCATCCATGTTAATGAGGGAGGTCTTTTTGTGGTTCTTCCTCTTCCTCATTGACATTGTAAATAGGTGTTCTCATTCTTGTGGCATTTTTACACCTAACTCTAAGACTCATGTGCAAGCACTTTGTCTCTATTAAGATATAGGAGGTCATCAAAGTGAGTGATATCAAAGTTTTCATTATCTCGAGGTGAATCATTCTCATCTCCACTATGATCAATCAATTCATCCATGTCTTTTTCCATGAGAGAAGAGGGGACCTAAATTGTGACCTATAAAAGGATTTGTCTCCTACTTCTTGGATGCCATTCTCATGATAGGTGACATTGAGAGGTTTTTTTACTAAAGGTTTTGTCTAATATGATCAAGGATTCAATCAAACCTAAGTAAGTCTTGTGTCAATTTTCAATGTTTCAAAGTATGTCAACAATGGTTTAATGAATCAAGGAATCAATGGATTGTCCTAGAAAACAAGTTTTCAAGATAGGTAATCACAAGGAACAATCACACAAGTTTTGGTAAACCAATCAATCAACAAAGAACTACTCCCTATGTGTTTCAATGATAGTTTGACGTAAAATGATCAACACAATGTCAACACTTATGTCAAGTTTAAGATAAACAAGGCATAAGTATTAACAAGGGGTTGATGTGATTTCGATCAAAGTATACTATAGCGAGTTTAGATCCAAGCAAGACCTAAATCCCAAAAAGTGGAAGTTACGAATGTGAGCAACATGTAACAATACCACTAAGATACATTAACCAAGATTTGTGAAAAAGCAAGGTATTAGTATCAAAATAATATTGACAACATGACGAAAAAAGTAATGACAACACTTTTCAAGGTTGAGGTAATGTTTGAAAACAAACAAGGCCAAAGTATACCAAGGAATTGTTAAGATGCACGTAGTAGCGTAACATTACAATCTAGACACTTAGGTCAAGTTTATGAGAAACAAGACGTAAGTATCAAATTATTTCAATGCGATACAAGAAAATGTAACACTTTAAAGGAAAATCAATGAAGAATCAAGCCTAACTACGATGAAAATCTTGACTTGGGTATCAAGATCAAATGGCTATCAAGATATGAAGATGTACCAACACACTTTCAATGTTTACCATCTAGTCTCAAGCAAGGATGAATGTAAATGGGTGTAAAGTGGTGGACACAATCGATTAATAACACATGTATGTTGTCCTCTTTTTTGATCCAAAATATCAACAAGAGAGAAAAGGAGTAGATCAAGTGGGGTTGAAAAATACTTGGCCTCACTTTGACAAAGTTTCACCTCACCTTAGGGTGAGTGAAAAACTAAGGAAAAGTAATGCTTCACAAATTTTGTGATGAATGAATGCTTAGTTCAAACTTTGATGGACTCTCCCCTTGTTCGAAAAACAAGGTTTTGACTCCAAAAAATTTCTTACTTCGTGAAAAATCTCTATGAAACATGATTGGTTTTGAGATGGTCAAGTTGGCTCCAAGATGAAATGGCTTCCTATTTGTTTCTCTCAACTAGGTGTCACAAATTATCCTACGAGCATCAATTTTCCAAGGAAGTCACACTGACTAAACCTTGGAGTATCCTGGATTTACTTTACCCCCTTCGATACAATGAGAAATAAATGTGTTCAATTGTATTTTCACTAGGGTCACATGAAGATAATTTTGACTCTAAATCTCACAAGTGTATACTAGACAAGTAGGTAAGTGGAGCACTTCCCATTTCATCCACAAGGTTCCCTCTTGTGTGGACTACTTTGGGGTTCCTAGGAGCATCCCTCTTGTTATCTTAAGGCTTATGCCAAAGGGAGTTTCTCCTAGTTTAAAGCGGATGAGCCATAGCTCTTAACCAAACCTACATATACAATGTTTTGAATGTGGTGTATTTTCTTATCTTTGAACTTAATGTGGTTTGGTTGTACACCATTTGGCAACCTGCATCAAACTATATTAGTATTTTGTTTAGATCTTGATTCTTTGACAAGCGTATTTAGGTCCTGCATGCAAAAGTTTAGTAGTTTTCCAAATGATCAAAACATCATAAAAGAGGATAAAACATTGTTTTTGATTCTCAAGATCATCCTAAGATGCAAGAGAAGAGCATACACAATGAGAAATCCAACTAGTTAGAAAATAATGGAAAAACTTAACTCAAATGCACAAATCATTCATTTTAGCCAAATTGAAGTTCATTCCCTTAACAAAAAGTTTAATGAAATGTCTTGAAAGCATGAAAAAGGTTTAGAATCATTTCTGATTCCCAAGATCACCTAGAAGGTGTGAGGGAAGAGCATACGTGATCCTAGCCTCATAAATGAAAAATGCAACATTCATCAACTTATCCAAACAAATTAGCACAAAGCATGATCAAATATATACCTATAAAATCAATCAAGTTTAGCCTCAAAAAATCCCTCGTACAAGTGTTAAAAATGTTAAGGAAACAAGCTTTTTGAAGTTTTAAACACCATTCAAATTATAAAATAGAGCCAAACTTCACCTAATCATGCCTACGTGGCCCTCATGCACACAACACATGGCACAAAAAAATGGATATGTACTTTAACAATGCGTACATGTGACCCTAATCAAGTACACTCTGATAAAAACTGGATGAGATAATTCAACGTGTACGCACGACTAGTGAAACACCTACATGCGGCCAAATAACATGTATGTGACATCAAGCCTAAGATATATACATGCTTTGATAAAATATGGCTAAGATGAACACAATGAAGATGCACATATGCACAATGGAATGCCTACACTATGGGGGCAGGGAAAACAAGTCAACATGTGCATGCGGAGGGAAGTTTCACGCAGGAAAACTAAGTAAACATATATGCATCCCAAAACATGTATGTGGCCCTTACCAACACTTAAGTGAATCTTCTCAACGCATACATGGCCACTTGAAAATGATGTCAAAATATAAAAACTGACACAAACAACCTCAAAAAGGTCATTTTTTTCCTAATTTAGCTCAAAATTAATGACAACCCATCACAATTAAACCTAAAAGAGACTCAACACATGTAAAGTTAGCAAAATACCTTAAGGAATTCAACTTATTTCACATGTGCATAATAAGGGTTAGCAAAAACTTGAGATAAACTAGCAAGAAATTGAAATTAAATGCTAAGAGACTATGGATCCATCCCACTAGGCATGCCAAATGTGAACATATAGAAATTTTCCATGCTAAAACAAAGCTAACACCTAGTAGCTTCTAAGAAATCAATCAAACCCTATAGAACCATCAAGATAAGAGCTTATGAGAAACAACTTCTTCAATGCATACACAATCTTAAATCAAATTCTAAGCTATTTCTTACTCTCTAGATTGCTAATCTAATAAAATGAACCTATTTAGATCACTTCTAAAATCAAAGGGAGTGATTTCCTCAAGGTTTGAAGATGGAATCTCACAAAAACATGGCTACAAGGCCATTTTTAGATCTTTTATGCTCTTCAATTTGAGAGAATGGATGCAAGATGGAGAATCTATTTCCTTTAATGGAATGGCTCAAGATCAAAATTCCTATAGTTTATCCTAGGGATGAGAGAGATTTGCATCCTATTGTATGTGGGATAGTAGCAAAAGTAAGATTATAGATAGATAAGCATACTTTAGAAGATTTTAATTTATCATTAGTCTTTCTAAAGATAAATTAAACTCTTCTAAAGTATGCTTATTCATCTCTAATATTTCTTTGCTACTATCCCACATACAATAGGATGCAAAGCTCTCTCAAACCAAAGGGTTATACATAGAACCCTCCACCTTACCTTTCTTCTTACACCTTATTTTCCCTAGGATAAACTATAGGCATTTTGATCTTGAGCCATTCCATTGAAGGAAATAGAATTTCCATCTTGCATCCATTCTCTCAAATTGAGGAGCATGGGATGATCCAAAATGGCCTTGTAAACATGTTTTAATGAGATTCCTTCTTCAAATCTTGAGGAAATCACTCCCATCAACTTTGATTGCTAGAATTGATCTAAATTGGTTCATTTTATTAGATTAGCAATCTAGAGAGCAAGAAATAGCTTGAATTTGATTTAAATTGACTGATTTACCAAAACTTGTGTATGGATTGAAGAAGTTATTTCTCATAAGCTCTTATCTTGAAGGTTCTATAGGGTTTGATTGATTTCTTAGAAGATACTAGGTGTTAGCTTTGTTTTAACATGGACAATTTCTTTATGTAAAAATTTGGCATGCGCGGTGGGATGGATCGATAGTCTCTTAGAATTTAATTCCAAGTTTTCGCTAGTTTATCTCAAATTTTTGCTAACCCTTATTATGCACATGTGAAATAAGTTGAATTCCTTAGGGTATTTTGCTAACTTTACATGTGTTGAGTTATATTTTGCGAGTTTAATTGTGATGGGTTGTCATTAATTTTGAGCTAAATTAGGAAAAAAAATTGACCTTATTGAGGTTTCTTGCATCAATCTTCCGTACTTTCGGCGTCATTTTGTAGGTGGTCATGTATGCATCGAGAAGGATACATAAGTGTGCTTAGGGTTGCGTGCATCTTTGTCTGGTTGCGTATATATGTTGACTTAGTTTTCCTCTACCCCCAACCACGTAGATATTTCCGTCTCCTTTTAGGTGTTCCATGACCGCGTATGTGCATCTTTGTGTTTTGTCAATCAAAATTTTTATTAGATTCATGTGTACACCTTAGGGGCCGCATACATGCTATTTGAGCCACACAGTGCTTCACCGGCTGCGTACACGTTGAATTAGTTGTTAGTTTTTATCGAGCCATGTACCCACTATTAGGGCAAAGCATACCCATTATTAAAGTTGTGTATCTATTGTGAGGGATACATAAGTGTTGCAAGAAGTTGCGTAAGCGTGATTAGGTGAAGTTTGGCTCTTTTTTGAGGTTGTAGTTTTAAATTGAATGTTTCTAACATTTCTTGCAAGGATTTATAAAGCTAACTCTTGATTGTTGGATATATATATATATATATATATATATATATATATATTTTGACCATGATTTGTCCTAATTTGTTTGGATAAGTTGATGAATGTTGTATTTCCATTTATGAGACTAGGATCATGTATGCTCTTCCCTCACACCTTCTAGGTGATCTTGGGAATCGAAAAGCGATCCTAAAACTTTTTCATTCTTTCAATACATTTTGTTAAGTTGAAACAACCTTCAATTTGGATAAAATTAAGGATTTGTGTATTTGAGTTAAGTTTTCCATTATTATATAAATAATTGGATGTCTCGTTGTGTATGCTTTTCTCTTGCATCTTAGGATGATCTTGAGAATCAAAAACAACATTTAATCCTCTTTTTATGATGTTTTGATCATTTGGAAAATTGCTAAACTTTGCATGCGAGGACCTAAATACGCTTGTTAAAGAGTTTGGATCTAAACAAAATACTAATGTAGTTTGATGTAGGTTACCAAATGGTGTACAAACAAACCACATTAAGTTTAAAGATAAGAAAATACACCACATTCAAAACACTTGTATATACGGTGTTTCGGTTCGAGCTACGGCTCATCCGATTTGAACTAGGAGAAAATCCCTTTGGCATAAGCCTTAAGATAACAAGAAGGATGCTCTTAGGAACTCCAAAGTAGTTGTCTAGTATACACTTGTGAGATTTTAATGTCAAAATTATCTTCACGTGACCCCAATGAGATACAACTAAATGCATTTATTGCTCATTGTATTGAAGGGGGTAAAGTAAAGTCGGGATACTCCAAGGTTTAGTCAGTGCAACTTCCTTGGAAAACCGAGCTCACGAGTAATTTGTGACACCTAGTTGAGAGAAAAAAATAGGAAGCCATTTTGTCTTGGAGCCAACTTGACCATTTCAAAACCAATCTCATTTTATAGATATTTCACGAAGTAAGAACTTTTTTCGAAATCAAAATCTTGTTTTTCGAACAAGGGAGAGTCCATTAAAGTTTGAACTAAGCGTCATTCATCATGAAATTTTCAAAGCATTACTTTGCCTTAGTTTTCACTCACCCTAAGGTGAGGTGAATGTTTTTCAAGTGAAGCCAAGTATTTTTCAACCCCACTTGATCTACTCCTTTTCTCTCTTATTGATATTTTGAATCAAAAGAGGAGAAACATACTCGTGCTATTAATCAGTTGTGTCCACCACTTTTAAACCCATTTACCTTCGTTATTAATTGAGATTGGATAGTAAACATTAAAAGTGTGTTGGTACATCTTCATATCTTGATAGCCATTTGATTTTGATACCCATGTCAATATCTTCATCGTAGTTAGGCTTGATTTTCATTGAATCTCCTTTGAAGTGTTACATTGCTTGTATCACATTGAAACAATTTCGATACTTACGTCTTATTTCTCATAAACTCGACCTAAGTTCCTAAATTGTAATGTTATACTACGCACATCTTAACAATTCCTAAGTATACTTAGGCCTTGTTTGTTTTCAAACATAATCTCAACCTTGAAAAGTGTTATCGTTACTTTGTTCAGCGTTGTGTCAATATTATTTCGATACTAATACATTGATTTTTCACAAAGCTTGGTTAACATATCTTAGTGGTATTGTTACATTTCTCACATTAATAATTTCCACTTTTTGGGATTTAGGTCTTGCTTGGATCTGAACTTGGTATAGTATACTTTGGTGAAATCACATCAACCCCTTGTTAATAATTATGCCTTGTTTATCTTAAACTTGACATAAGTGTTGACATTTTGTTAATAATTTTTACTTCAAAGCATGATTGAAACACATGGGGAGTAGTTATTTGTTGATTGACTGATTTACCAAAACTTGTGTGAATATTCCTTGTGCTTATCTATCTTGAAAACATGTTTTCTAGGAAAATCCATTGATTCCTTGATCCATTAAACCTTTTTTGACATACTTTGAAACATTGAAGAATTGACACAAGATTTACTTAGGTTTGATTTAACCCTTGATCATATTAAACAAAACCTTTAGCAAACAAAACCTCTCAATGCCCCCTTATCACAAGAATAACATCAAAGAAGCGAGACAAATCGTTTATAGGTCACAATTTAGGTCCCCTCTTTTCCATGGAAAAATACATGGATGAATTGATTAATCATAGCAGATATGAGAATGATTCACCTCAAGATGAAGACAACTGTAATATCACTCACTTTGATGACCTCCTATGTCTTAATAGAGACAGTGCTTGCACATGAGTGTTAGAGTTAGGTTCAAAAATGTTGTAAGAATGAGGAGCACCTATTTACAATGTCAATGAGGAAGAGGAAGAACCAAAATTCCTCCCCTCATCTACATGGATGAAATCTTTGAGGGAGGTCACACTTCTACTTCAGGTGTTTAAAATGATAACAATGAGAGTGAAGTATTGAAATAAATTGCGGCTCTCGATTGTCACCCCTTAGAGTACCTCAACAAAGTTAGGAAAAAACATGAACATAAAGAGTTACCTCCTCCTCTTAATGACAACCAAGAGGATGATGGAAATGAATAATTTTCTATACAACATCAAATCCAATCCCTTAGATGATAAATAGTAGACTTAAGCTTCTATGTAAATAGGGACATAGACAAGGAAACACATCAAGAAAAAACCTAAGAACAAAAATAGTGGAATTTGTACTTGAACATCGAGAAGGTGAAGAATTGAAGAGTAGTCAAGTGCACATACCCTCTTTCCCTAAAAATATTATCTCTTCACACAAGACTTACAATCAATGAAAATTATGCTCACGAACCTTCAAGAAAGCAAAGTGGGACATAGTAAGAAGTATCAATATGAAAAGCTATACCCTTACCCCTTTTAAAGAGACATGTTACATATAGAATTCCCAACAAACTTAGATTGTCCAAAATTTGATAAATAAAAAGGAAAAGGTGATCCTCGCAATCACATCAAATACTTTTACATGGCTTGCCAAGAAGTAACCTTTAGTGAAAATTACCTTATACATTTGTTCCTCGTAATTTATGAGGAAAAGTGTTGTAATGGTTCCTTCATATACCAAAGGGGACGATCAAATTCATGCGTCATTTTTTGTTTAATATGGAAAGTGAGATAACTATGATGGATTTTTGTAGTGCCAAACAACGACCAAATGAGACCTTTGTAGGATTCTTACAAAAATGGTGAGGGTTAGCTAGTTGCTTCCTTCGTTCATTCCCATAAACAGTCGGTCAAGATTTTCATACTAAACTTAAATCAAGAGATTTATTTTCACCTAAAGATGCATTGTGTCACTAATTTCAAGAAGTTATGGAAAAAGGAAGGAAAATTGAGAAAGTTTTGATAGAAAAGGGAACCCTAAAACCCTTTTCAAAATATAGTCACAAATAAAAAGCTACGAACAAGCCTAAATTATTTTTAAAAAACAAAAATGTCATAGAGATGGAATCAATAACTCTAAACAAGTCTAGGCAGTTCAAAGTGGTCCTCTTTTAAAACTTAACAAAGGATCTAATCGAACCGAACCAAAAAAAAAAAGTGTTCACTCCCCTTATGGAATCATTGTCCACAATTATGAGATAGTTAGATGCATTAAACATGGTTCATTTTCCAACCATGATGCCTTATGTAGATGACGTGCCCAAACTAGGATGGTATAAAGATCGTGACTCACCGTGATTTTCATTGCATAAAAGGACATAAAAAGATAATTTTTTTGAACTAAGGCACTTCATCCAATACCTCATTGACAATGGGAAGATTAAAGTGAATCACTTGAATCAAGACAAGGACCTAATGAAAAAATGGGAATCTTCAATCAGCCCTTCCTCTAGACATGATAGGTAAGGAAAGAATAATCCAGATCAAGGCCAGGTCTTCTAATGACTAGAGATACTAACTACATGTATACTCAAGCTGATAATCCATTTAATTTAATCATAGGTTGTGTTTATTTATTTAATGAACATGTAAACACCATCGAAATCATTGGCAATGATTGCACCATGGAAACATGACGCACTCATCTAGTAATTCCAAAACCTCTTTACCTACCCCAAGGAAGTTCAATATGATCATTATATCATCTCGAGAAGACCACAACTAAGATTTGATATTAGACCTTCTCAAGAAATTGAGCATTCATAAAGATATTGTTTATAAAACACTTTAGGGCTCGGGAGTGTCAACGGATATTGATCCTTCGCAACTCCAAGATGTGGTCACAAACCTTTCTCATAATGAATATATTTCCTTCGACAGTGAGATTCCACTTAATAATCACACACATAACTTGTCCTTGTACATAGATGTATTTTTCACTCATAAAAATATCAAGTGAGTGCTTATGGATAACATATCGAGTCTAAATATCTCGTACCTTGAAGCTAGTCAAACAAATGGGATGGAAAAGACAAAATTAGATTCTCATATCATCAAAATTACAATAGTTGGGACAATAGTATTTCCTATGGAAGTAGGGCTTACATCTCATGACATGAAGTTCCATGTCCTCGACTTGGATCTTCCCTATAACATGTGTCTAGGGTTCCCACGGATCCATACAACACAGATATACCATCCAATTTCCATCAATGTATTAAATTATATCAAGAAGGAAAAATGATCACCATCCTACGAGATCCGAGCCATTTGCACATTGCAAAGCCTTGCATAGTTTTTCTCATGTGGTGTATGAGTTTCCTTCTCTTTGAAATTGTCATAAAATTATAGACTGAAGCTATGAAAGCTCACATTGATCCATAAACATTACCTACTAATGATAAAGGTCATTCCACATCTATTTCTCCCTTTCTTTGCATGCGAAATGAAATTCTGTATAATGGCCCAATTGAAGATTATAACCTCTAACATGCCCTTCTCGGTCTCGACCTTTCACTATCACCCAAAACACGTAGTAATCTGAGTTTCTAATTCAACAACTCCTAGGATAGTTGTGATGGTCCTTTTGAGAAATTTGTTCCTCGCGACCTCTTATCGGAAGAGAAAACGTTAGATTCACCCAAAAATTAGATCCTCAAGGTAGAAAATATTCATGTCACCAAGCTTTGAAATATATCAAAGATCCTAGAATGATGTATGCCATGGGATATTAGGGACAATGATTTGGTGCAAATGAACAAGGAAGATTGGATCCTATCCCGATTCCCCATTATAAATAAGATAAAAATAGTCTTGGCATCAAGTCCTCATGATGCTCCACACTCAAAAATTTATGTTGCCTCTTTAGAACGCAAGGATAGCTCGTCTCATTCGGATAACGACGTATATTCCTTGTGTATCCTATACGAGGATCTTTCCTCCACAAACCTTTTCCTTGATTATGTTGTCTTTACCGTTTCCCAATCCAAATCCCACTCCAATTCCTAATTTGATTCCAAACTAAACCTTTATATCCCACTCTCATTGGTCGGACCAAAAAACTTCATGCACTAATTGATATCTTCAAAATGACAAGGCAATCAAAGAGTTCATGGGTATTCATGATACTATTCTCGATCGACAATCGCAAAAAGGTTTTTGACATCAATTCGGAAAACATGTGCTTATATTTTGTAGAGAGGCTGAAATATGTGGTCAACAAAAGATAAATGAAAGTGAGGGAAAAAGTAATTCCAAAATCCTCAACAAAAATGAAATTCCATAATGCTTAGTGAAAACCTTATTGAGGCGCTTGTGGAAAAACAAAAAAAAAAAAAAATTAAAGGACATAAAAAGTGACCACACCCAGGGTGAAAATATCATTGAGATACCCTTGGAAAAAGACCTTAATCTCCTTCTTGATCCCACGCACATAGAAGATGCATCCAAAATTTTCATCTTGGTAGAAGATACCATAGGCGTGCCAATATTGGGTTAGAAGATAATTTGAAAATGGTAAAGTGGGAACTTGACTCTCAACACGGGAGCAAAAACAATTGTCATGGGTACTACTAGGATAATTTACGTGACGTAATTACATGGTATTTTACAGTAGAGAAGTATGCTAGGTTTGGACCCAACCTTAGTAAGGACGTGCATAACCTTGTTGTGCATTCGGATGCCAAACCTATCAAAATGTAACTTGAGGAAGATGCACCCACATGTTACACTTTTCGTCAAAGAAGAACTAGAGAATTTATTAGTGGTTGGTTTCATTAGACTTGTCAATTATTTAGAATGGATATCCAACATAGTGCCGATACATAAGAAAATAGTTGGTATCGTAGTATGTACGATTGTAGAGACATCAATAAGGAATGTCCTCAAGATTATTTTCCTCTACCCAACATTGACATGATTGTCAATTATAAGCAAGTGATTCTTAAATGTTGTCCCTCATGGATGAATTTATTTATTAGAACTAGATCAAGGTTATATCCTAGGAAAATCCAAGACTAGATAAGAACATCCATAAGTGTTGAGGCATATCTTCCATCGTTTCCAAGAATACAAAGTCGAGTTAAATCTAAAGAAGTGTGTGTTCGGATTCAATCACGAAAATTATTAGGATCCATTGTCTCAAGAAGAGGGACCGAGCTAGATCCGGCTAAGGTTTCCGCCATCACGAGATGCCTCCACCGAGAACTTTAAGCGGTTACGTAGCTTACGGGGAAAAATTCAAGAAATCATTGTTTCATTTCTCACTTACTGAGATAAGTGCCATCCTCTTACCCACCTTAAGAAAGATGTTACATTCCATTGGGGCCTAGAATGCCAATAGGTCTTTGAGTTACTTAAGTAATATCTGGATAGTCCTCTTATCCTCATGTTGCCTACCCTAGACGAACCTTTGCTATTATACATTTCAACCACCCAATGTGCTATTGCATTGGCGCACTATTATCCCAAAAATAAAGAGCATCCTATTACCTTAATTGCACTTTAATTGTTTATGAATGAATTATCCACAAATTGAAAAAAATGCTTAGTTTTGGTCTTTTCCTTCCAAAAACTTCACCACTAGTTATTAAATAACAAAACCAAGCTTATCTCTAAAATTGATCCTTTGAATTACCTTTTATCTAAATTGGCACTTCTTTGGATAGATGGCTAATTGGATCATCCTCCTCAATGAGTTTGACATTGAATTTTTAACCAAAAATCACTCAAAGGATAGGTGTTTTCGATACACTAGCCAATCTCCCCTACCAGAATGGAACCATTGTTCCTAGATATTTTAGATGTGTCTATGATCTATATTAAAGAGTCTATCATATGGAAAATGCACTTTGATGGATCATTCACCTACCACGGTTTAGGGGCTAGGTGTGGTTCTAACCACTATGGTAGGAGACTTCATCCCACACGCTTTTTGTTTGAGTTTCCCACATACCAATAACATAGCAAAGTGCAATGCACTCAATTTTGGGTTGAAGGTTTCTATCAAATGGAATATTGTATAGTTAAGAGTCATTGGCGATTCACAATTGATCATTAAACAAGTCAATAATGAGTATAAGGTCAAGGATGACATGATCATCCCATACAAGAATATGGTTGATACTATAACATAATATTTTATACGTGTTACCTTTAAAAAAGATTCCAAGGGAAAAAAATCAATCAGATGTCATGGCCACGATCGAGATTTGATTTCATTCTACCTCGTAAAGAAAATGTCTTTTTTGTTGAACATTTCGCAAGTGCTAATATATGACATGTCGGAATTGTGTCAGTATGTGAAGTTGTTGGTCCTTTCTCCCCAGTATGAACCCATATTCAACTACCTACAAGATGGTACCTTTCCTTAAATATTTCCCACCTTGAGAAAAGAAACCTTATCCGACACATATCTCGTTATACCCTCCTAGGATGCACCCTCTATCGTTGTGGCTATGATGGGAATCTATTGCATGACCTGTCTTAATTTGGTTTAGTTAGTCCAAACAATCAAATAATTACATGAAGGTATTTGTGGACCACACATAAGCAAAACGGTGCTCACTAAGAAATTATTAAGAGTAGGTTACTATTGGCCTACCATGGAATCAAATTGTTGCAACTATGTCAAGAAGTGTGAACTCTGTCAGAAGTATGGAAACTTGATTCATGTGCCAACACAAGCCTTACAACCAATCACAACACCATATCCACTTTCAAAATAGGGATTATATCTCATAGGGAAGCTCACTCCTACTTCTTTAGATGGCCATACCCATATCATCACCACCACCAAGTATTTCAATAAATGGGTAGAGGTTGTGCCTCTTACATATGTTATTGGTGCAAAAATTTCAAAATTCATCATGAACCACCTCATCTATCATTATGGCATCCCCTCCTCCATTATCATTGAAAATGGAAAATATTTCAAGAACAAGACAGTCAAATCATTATGTCGGTGCTTCCAAATCCATCTAAATTAGTCCACCCCAATTACCCTAAGGGTAATGGACAAAGCAAAGGCTACTAACAAAACACTTGTTCATGTTATGGAAAATATAGTAAGAAAAACATGTCATAACTAGAACTTACAAATCCTTCTTGTACTCTAGGATTATAGAACCTCCATCCATACCCCTATTGGTGCTATACCTTACTAGTCTTTGGAACTAAGGCCATCATACCATTAGAAATTGAGCTTCCCTTAGTGAAAATATCTCTTAAAGAATATATGGATAAAGATGAAGACTACCGGGTAGCTAAATTGTAGAGGTTGATCTGTTAGATGCATGTGTGCACTCAATCATTTGAAATTTTATCGAATCGAGTGTCATGGGGATACATAATCGAATCATACCTCAAAAATTTGAGGTAGGGTATCTTTTCCTAAAAGAGAACCAGCTTTAACACTGTCAGGGAAAGATAAAAGAAAGGAACATTTAAGCCAAATTGGTTGGGATCGATACGGGGTGATAGTGAAATATGGGTCAAGAGCGTACATGAAACTCAATTATCCTAATGATAAGATCTCCTTGAACCAATGAATACCATGCATCTCAAGAGGTTCTAAGCTTAATTTTGGGGAGAATAATATAAAATAACCAAAAAAGTATAAAATATAAAAAAATCAAGAGAAGAGTAAAGAGAAAACATGTCATCCAAGTGTGAAAACCACGCAATTGTGGCATTTTTCACAAGTCTAGGGTGAAAACTACTTTCCGAACCTTGGGAGGATTCGAAAGGGCGTAGTTGTTCACATGAAATCTTGCATCTAAAGGGGTGCACATTCTTTAATCTAGGGCTAGTTTTTTCCTAAATATGAGATTCCTTTTTGAGCCTATTCTTCTGGCCTTGATCCACTGATTCACTCTTGTATATATGTGTGAAGAAACTTTCCCTTATATATTCCCATCTAACACTAGGGGCATCTTCACTTTCTTGAACATACGCATCGTATTCTATCCTTGTACATTCCTATCTAACGGTAGGGGCATCCACGCTTAGTTTTTTTATACATACCTTTGGATAAATTTCGTGAAAGCACAAAAACATTCAAATATGTTCAAAAAGCTTCAAAAAGGTTAAAAAATCCAAAACATTAGAAAAAATCTCCTAGAAAATAAAAACAAATAGAACATTATTTCCAAAAAACTCCCAAAAATAGCATAAAAGCGCATCGAAAACTGTCTCTCACAAAAAACATAGTATTGCTTTTCTTACTTGTTTGTTTGTTTATTTCTTTCTTTTCTTGTTTATTTTTACATTCTTGTATAATAATATTATTGGCTTGTACATTTTGTATAGTGTGTTTCTTAACATACTTCCTATGAGTGATCTTTTCTTTGTTAGATTATGTTCATTCTTGTTTGTTTATACTTGGTATGTTTTGCATGCTTGTTCATATCTTAACATAGTTGTGTTGTTTTATTTGTTAGTGTGTAATTTAGATAGATTTGTTAAGTTTTGTGTGTTCTTATTTGTTACTTCTAATTTGTTTTTTTATCACCTCATCATCTATATGATCACATCTAACTTCACATACATCATATATATCTCATCAATAATATTTAAGATACATAATCATGAAAATAACATCCAAATTGTATGTTAAGCTATTATCATCATGTCATATCACCAATGGGGCAATAGGAACCACCTTTTTCCCCCTCCCCAATATCAAAAAATTAAAAACATGGAGAATCATAAGTATCTCTTTAAATAATAAACAAATGTGATGTCATCTAATGATAGCTCATAAATCAAACACATGTGATATAATTATACATCATCAATAAAAGTCCATCATCATAAACATGTACATATACTAAATATCAATGTCCACATACAATGTTACTCTATATATAATCATCAAATACAATGTGTGCCATTATGGGCATCAATAAAAATGTGCCTTCATATCGAGGCATGACCAAAAACAATACATATACATCATGTCAAAAATGTGCCTTCACATCGAGGCATACATAAAAAAGATACATCTGTACATATACATCAATAAATAAAGTCAACTATGATTCTCTCCCATATGTAGACTACCCGGTCTACCATAAGGTGGTAAAATCTATCGTGAACCACTAGGTGGTGGCATCTACTAAGGACCCTTTGGAGGTGGCATCGATGGGATGACGTTGCTTTGTACTAATCTCACAGTGAGATGGTCTCTATGATATCGATGTTGACCTACCGCCAGATGGCCAAATGACTAAATGGAGTAGCTCATTGTCACTCTGGGACAATGACGTGATACAAAGCCCCTGTGGTATGTTACCTCACCATTGGATGTGGCTAAATTAATAAGCACTTATGGGGTAACAATGTTGTGGCCGCTTGCCTGAGCAGAGTGAGATTTGTTGTAAGCCTCACCATATCCGCATGAGCCCGAATCCTCTTGTCAATCCACTTGAATTCTCTCTACTATCACATCTCTGGTCTCTCCTAGTCAACAAAGCTCTCTCGAGCCCAAACTGCGATCTCTCTAACGTTAAGGTCGTTAGTCTCTCTCAAAGATAATCTGATCTCTTTCGATAGTGTCGTGTAATTGAAGTACAAAACCTTCACGTAATTGTTTCCTCAAGGAATTTATATCTCCACCATCCCCCATCTCCTCCACCTCCTCCATTATGATGCATCCACTAGGTATGGGTGGCGGATGGTGGTGGATTTGTCACTTGGAGGTGATGTTGACCTATTGGGTGCCTATTGTGGTGGAACCTCCTATTATCATAGGTTGTTGTACTAGTGGATGCTACTATGGTGGAACAACCTTTCTCTCAATGCCTCGAACCGAGGATCTTACAATGTTAACCATGTACTACTCTTTATTGGATTACTACTGAATACCTACACATCGATAGCCTTATGTGGTATCGTAAGATGATGGGGTAATACCGTAGCATATCATGCATTATAATCCATTATTTCCTCTCAATCAACAATGTATGGTAACCGAACCTAAGGCTATGGTACCACCAAATGAAAGCTCTCCCTAGCCTATCATGGTCCGATATCAAATGTCTCCTTAGATCAACGACCATACCACATCTCATCACCGAGGATACCTTGAACTATACGAAGTTATCTCTTTGCACACATTCCAACCTATACCACTCTATGATATAGTTGTCTACTACCAATCAAGAAGTTCTCAACAACATCTACGCCGAGCTCTCAACATCATCAACCTAATGGTAGAGTCGATAGGGTCGTTATGTCACCATATGGAGTTGTATCTCATTAAAATCATGCATGTAATATCCTGTATCTCCGATGTGGCCATCGATGTCCTCCCCATTCGGATCCCAATCCATCATAGATGGCTCACCCTAGATACCTAGCTCATAAAACACCTAGGGGCGACCAATGGCAATGTGGTCCTGACCCATATCTCAAGTAGCGTGGTTGGCCCCATGGTCCTCTTACCATGATATGTAATTATATGAATATCCCAAAAAATGAGAAAGAATACACTATCCCCAATAATACACCTCTCCACCGATGAGGCCATGAATCAGTCCAATAAGGCCCAATGGAAAAAATACTCTTATCTCATCATAATTCCACTAACAAGGGCCATCAAATAAATGGGCACACAGAAAGGTGGCAATTAGTGAAGCACTAGATAGCTGAATGAACATCCCAGTGGCATGATATGTCACCTATTGCAAAACATCGAAACAATGCTATTGGAAGAATATGGGTGCGGTCAACATCATATGTGATCAATCGCTTTGAATGTGAACTCACAATATCCACCACACATTTGTTCGGGATAAATATCGCAAGCGTGCAATGGCCGGTACATGAACTCAAGCCTATCAAGTTGGATTCGGAGATGGAAGTTCCACCGTTTCCTAGGATCAAGCAATTTGCATGTTCAACCAAGATTACTTCTGAGTCTTCAACTTGTGTTTGCAAGAAAGTTGATAAGACCTTCCAAACCTTGATATGGTGGGGTTTCTATGATACCCATGGATGTGGATGGATGATGTTCGATGTTGCGCTCTGTAGAAGAGTGAACTAGACTTATTTTCCTACAAGTCATCCCGAAAATTAAAAAAATACAAAAATTTAATTAGTAAAATTTATGGTGGATTACACCCTTCCGCAAGGGCCTATTTCATCCTTCCAGAAAAGTTTCCCGGCTAAGTCAAGTGGACTTCCTCGAAAGGATTTCAATCCGCATTCAAGAAATAAATTTGTCAATGATAACATAAATGATGAATGATGGATAAAAAGGAATGATTTAAGCTATTAAATGATGAATTATTAAGAAAATGATGTGAATGAAAGGTAGTTACCAGATTTTAATTGATGATAAGACTAGAAATGTGATATTACCAGATTTGAGAAGGTTGTGGATGATGATTTTGGTGATGATGAAGCTTTGATTTCCGATTTGAAGAACTACAGCTTCCAGAGAGATGTCCGGCCCAGATTCTGTCAAAATACCACCCTCGATGTTTCTGACGATAACTTTAGAACCGTAGCTCTATTTTGTAAACTAAAATATGCGTTGGAAATATGAATTCAAGATATTTTGAGTGATGTAGAGAGTAGCTAGAAATTAGGGGTGAATCACCAAATATTGAACCCATATTTTGTGATTTTGGGCAATTGCAACAACAATTATCGTGAAAATGTACAGACTCTAAAAATGGACAAATACGAGATTTGAAAGAAACGTTAGAAAAGTTTATTTAAGATTAAAATGATGAATAACAACAAAATGAAGCAAGGAAAACCACTTACCTTGAATAATTTGAGAAGATAAGAATAAAAGGTGACATTACTTGAGAGAGGAAGGTTTTTCCTCAGGCTTAAAAGAATACTTGTTGATTTGATTCCAAATGTATGAATGGTGTTCAAAGAAGATTTGAATGTTTTTGGATGATATCCGACTTTGTGAGAGGTATATTATGCAAGAAGAAAACAATATGAAATCCTAGATTCACATCCAGAGGGTTGAAAAAGTCCTCAGATGTTTCGCAACTCTCCGTGAAACAGCTGTGTCTATCGTGAAGGGAAAAGACAATCTTGCAATCTCCCTTTCAAAAAAAGAGGCTTGTAGTTGGTATTTATAGAGTTAATAGGAGAGAATCACCCTGGAGATTGGGGAATTAAGGTATTGTTTTAGCTATTCTGTGATTACGGATAATTTGAGTTTGGGATGGTAAAATTTCTATTTTGATCTTGATTTTGGAGGATTTTGAGGGAGGTTAGAAACACTTGAACTAAGACTAAGTTGGTTAGGATGAGGATAGGGGATTTTTAGAAAGTTGATTTAGTTATAACTAGTTAAGTGTGGAGAGGTGGTTAGGGATAACTAGAAGGGTTATTCTCGCTATGCGTGATATTTTGGAAGGTTAGTAAACTAGTTAGTTAGTTATAACTAGTGAAGGTGTCCAAGTTAGCATGGTGAGGTGTGAGGGTAGTTAAGATAGAGATGGGAAGTGGTTAGGGATAGGTTAGAGGGGGCTAAAATATATTTAAAATGTTTAGTTAAACTAGTCTTCTAACTAGTGAGTTAGAATGAGTGAGTTGTAAGGATGAAATTAATTAATTAACTAATTAATTATTTATTTATTTTAGCCATGGGAGGGGAAATATGACCTAGGTAATGTGAGGGGTTAATTAATAAATGGAGGGTTAAGTTTAATTAATGATGGATGTGGACTTATGCAAGTATAGCGATAATGTTGATGTTAATATTTAATAAATATGAGGGGTGTAATGTGATAATGAGGGGAATGGAGGATGTTGACATTAGAAGTAGCGGTGCTAATTTTAGGTGTCTACATTTTCCCCTTTTGTGAGTGGATTTTAGACAAGCCATAAGAAAAAAAGATGTGATGGATAAATGTTGAGGCTACATGATGAGGATTTCCTCCTCAAAATGGGGATTGATGGAAAAGGGAATCGATCATGAGCTTGAAAGAGATAGATGAAAAGATGTAAGGATAGGAAGATGATAAAGTGATGCCCCAGGATGAGGTAAAAACAAAATGGGTATTTTCATAAAATGAAATGATAAGGGAACCAAAGGGTTCGTGTCCTATATCTGGACATATGAATTTTAACGACATACAAGATGTTTTGACAAGGTCAAAGGACCAAGAATTGATGTTGCCAAAAAGGTGGGCTTACGAGGCCAAGAATTCAAGTGATAGGGGAACCAAAGGGTTCATTTCCTATAGACATATGACTTAATGAAAAAAAAAAGATGATATGATGATTTGATGAGGTCAAAGGACCAAAATTGATGTTGCCACAAAGGTGGGCTTACGAGGACTAGATGGGGGTCCTAATGGTGATCAAGGATGTAGCACCCAAGGAGGTATTTGGTTGATAAATGTTGATTTTAATGAGTAGATGTGATGTTTTAAACATAGTGATGTGATGCTTGAGATGTGCTCAGGATTTGTGTTGATGTTGAGAGATGATAGATATTGTGATAGATTTTGGTATATTTTGATAAATGTTGATGTGGAAGGGTTGACAATTGTTAAAGTTACATTTTAGGTATGATGTGTATTTGATATTGATGTTAAAGTGATTTAATGTTTTGTCAAAACCATGGTCAAGAATGAAACATGGATTGATTTCTTTGTATTAATTTGATACATATATGATGGGAAATAACAAAGTGAAGGCGACTTACACTTTTGGCCTTTACAACGAATGTTAACAGATGACTAACAATAGGTAGTCATATTTAGGATCTTGGATAAAATTGAAATGACAGTGTGTATCTTCTTAGGACATGAGAAGGGTTGACATATGTAGGTTGTGTGGGAAAAGAGGGTTCTCCTTTCAAAGGTTTCATAGGAAATGCCCCAGCTTTACATTTTTGATTTTGATGCAAACTGATCGATGTGGGAAGATTTCTTAGGATGCTTTGAATTTTGGATTTTGAAGGTTGATCGATGTGGGAAGCCTTTTACATGGGTAGCCATCCTTCGAGGGTATGGTCTACATTTTTATTTTTTTATTTTGATTTTTATAGAGATTTTCATCCTTCAAGGGATCGTTCTATGATTTTGACTAGTAGTTGTCCTTCAAGGGATCAATCTACTTTTATTTTTGACAATATGACATTTGAATAGTTTTCCTTCAAGGGATTAGTCTATTTATTTTGACTTTGATAGGAAGCATCCATAGATATTTTTAACTTTATTTTAGTTGAGGCAAGACCCTAATAAGCCATTTCAAGGAGGGGAAAATATGTGTACACAAACTACACATGTGTGCCCTAAGACATGTCTTTGGTTGGTAGACAAGGTGGATGGATGTAATGATTGTAGAGTCCCTTTATAAAAGGAACTTGTCCATGAGAAAGATGTGATGAACTTAGTTGTGGTTCTCATCTTTAAGGTGTATTTAGGATGTTGATAGATAACCACATACTTTCAAATAATTATGATGATAAAATTATGGAATAAGATCTTTGATGTGACTATTGTCATGAAGGTTGATGTTTTAACAATAGAAATTCTGCCGCAAGTGCAAGACATTCAAAGGTTGACCCATGTTATATGGACCAATCCAGTTAAGGGATATCTTATTACATTTACTCTTTTCCGAGTAGTGAAATTTTGATTGTATTGACATGATAGGTTGGTGAGGATGTGTAAAAGGGAAGGTATGTAAAGTAATACTTTCAAGTCTCAGTAGATAGGAGCCTTCCCAACATAATATTGTGGATAGAAATGACATGTGTTAAAAGGAATGATGTCCTAAGGATGATAAAATTTTTGGTCTTGATTAAGTGAGTGTATGGTAAATAAAGGATCCCTTGACAAAGGGGTTGTGGGAAATTTGGATGGGGTATGAGAGGACAATTGATAAAGAGGGGTAGATGACGAAGCTTTGGTTTTTCCTTTTCTTTGTGTATGTTGATTTTGGGTTCGTATAGGTGGGTGAATTATACTAGTTTGAGATAAGGGACCTTCTCTAGAAGGTGATGGGAAAACACATGAGGAAGGTTTGTCGAGATTTGGTTGAGGATGACCCCTTGGTTCTGTAAATTTTGGTGAAGACATTGTCAGTGGCTTGGGCATAGATGTTGATGAGGTTGAAAGACCTTTAAGGGAAGGTGTGGACATTGATGAGGTTGAGATACCTTCAATAGAAGGTGCTGATGAGATTGAGGGACCTTCATTGGAAGGTGTTAATGAGATTGAGGGACCTTTAAGGGAGGGTGCTAATGAGGATAATGGTCCTTCAAAGGAAGGTGTTGATGAGATTGATGGACCTTCAAGGGAAGGTGCTAATGAGGATAATGATCCTTCAAAGGAAGGAATTGATGAGATTGATGGACCTTCAAGGGAAGGTGCTAACAAGGATAATGGTCCTTCAAAGGAAGGTGCTGACGAGATTGATGGACCTTCAAAGGAAGGTGTTAATGAGATGTTTGACAAAGGTTTGTTGATGATAGAATAAGGATGTCTTCCTTGTCCTACAGATGTTGGTGAGGAAATTGATGAGGGTGATGATATCGATGATGGCTTAGGATGGTCCTCTTTTGGGGAAGATCATCGATAAGGAAGAGTCATTGGATTATGGCTTTAAGTATTTTACAACTTTTCATGTTATGCCCTAAGCATCTATGGTAGGCACAGGTTTTGTCTTGATCATACCAGGAAGGTTTTCAAGTATGGAGATGGGGTGTTTTGATTGGTGGTAATGTGATAAGAGAGGCTTGCATGATTCTATCAAGGATATCAACGTAAGTCCCTTTTAGGGAATTGGATTAATGGATTTTGACCTTGACTTACGAGAGTGCTTAGGAGGACATGTCTTATTTTTGGATGGGGGTGGATTTGTGGATGTTGTATGGTGTTGGAACATCATAGGGATGTTGTGAGGTTGATAAGAGGGAGAATATGACCCAAGAAAGGGATAACATGTGTGATTGATAAGATTGGATGATGGATGAGGTCCCAAAATAGAGGAGGAGGGATGGTTGATGGATGAGATAGGGTTTGATTGTGTGTCATGATATTGAGCTAAAGGATGGGGTCCTAAAATTGATGGTAAGGGTAGACCCATAGATTTGATAGACTTAGATTGTGATAAAGGATGAGGTCCCAAAATGGATGGTGAAGTTGAGACCTTAGATGGCATGTGCTTAGATTTTGTAGTATTGATTTTAGGTAAAGGAGGGTGTTTTATGATGGATGATGAGGATGAGGTGGAAAATGTGATCGGTTTTGATTTCATAACAATTGCGTTAGATAAAAGAAGTGGGACTCATGTCAAATGAAAAAGGAGAGGCCGTGAGTGTGATGGTATTTAACTATGTAGTGTTTGATTTAGGGCAATGTTCCAGGATAGAAGGTAAGTGAGTATCTAGGATATGATTGGGTCTGATTTAGATGAGGGAGGTGTTATTTATAGACATGATTGAGGTGGATTATGTGAGTTTTCTAGTTTGTTGATTAATTCAATAAGTGGTTGAATATCAATATATTCAATTACAAAGGATTCTTTAGTAACGAATTCCAAAGTGGAATCTAAGGTTTTGCGGAGGTAATGGATGACTGGATAGTGGAAATAGGATATCGATGTGTGAGAATCATTGAAAAGAGGATCCAGTGATTCTAAGTTTTTAGGAGAAAACATCGGTGATGAATGGGTCTTCTTATAGGGAAGATCACATGTAATATTGTTGATGACGCGATACAAAGGATGCACAAGATTTATAAGGACTCGAATCTATCGAGGGTTTTGTTCGAAAAGACAGTAATGTCATCATGTGTGGTAGTTTCATCTGAATCATAGAAAGATCTAGGGGAATCAAATAAAATGTGTGTAGTCTCATCTAAATCATAGGAAGACCTAGGGGAATCAAATAGAACATTTGTAGTCTCATTTGAATCATAGGAAGACCTAGGTGAATCACATGGATCATGTGTGGATTACAGATATAGATGACCTTCTTAAAGGGTTTGATTTCTAACTTCCTAGCCATGAAGAAAGTTTCATCGAAGATGCGAATGTATGGATTTGAAGGGTGGACGATATGTGATGGGAACATGATCGGGTAAACAACTTGATTAATTCCAACTACGGAAGTGGAAAAGATAATTGATTGATAGTGCTTTTCCATCTAGTGAAAAAATCTCCAAGGGATTCATTTTTGATTTTTGATGGTAGAAAGGTTAGAAATGGTGATTTTATGAGTGATATTTATAACAAAGTGATTAAGAAACAACATAGCTAACTATGTGAAAGAGACCAAAGAATGTCAAGGGAGGGAATTATACCAATCCAAGGAAGGTCCTCATGCTAGTGACATGGGAAAGGTTCTAAGAAGGAGATCTTGATCATGGATGATGAGATAACATGAATGTCTAAAGGATAGTATGTGTTGTTGAGGATCCTCCTAGCCATGGAACATGGTAAATTCAGAAATTTCCAATGCATGGGATAGGCTTGTATGGTACTATGGATGGATGGGTTCATTACAAACTTGATCATAAGTGAGGACTTGTTTGGATCCTTTGGTAGTGGTTTCTAAATTGTCTAATCTGTTTGACAGATCTTGTATGGAATCATTTGTAAGATTAAATGTGAAGGAATTGACGAGAGGACGTGATTGATTTGACTAATGAAAATGTGAAGTAGTATAGTTTTGTAATAGATGGGATTGATGCGGAGATTGATGAGGGGTATCTTGAGAGGATATTGTTTGTGAAGTGGGTTATGATAAAGGGATGTTGGGAGATGTGGAAAAATGTTGAGTATGTTGTTGTTGGATGAGAGGAGTTGATTGGGCCTGAGTAGGGATATGTGTATGGATTTGGGATGTCTGAGACATTGAGAGAGGTATTGAAGTTGAAATAGGTTGATTAGATGAGGGCTGGGAAATATTAAAATTTTGATAAGATTGTGATGAAGGAAAGGATGTGGAAGAGACTTCCTGATGCAATGCACTTGACATGGGCTGAGAAGCAATAGTTTGGAGGAAAGAAGGATGTGAAGGATATCCATAGGGTTGTTGAATGGTGTTGTTGTATGTTTTTTGGATTGGTTGACATGTAGATGGTTCATAAGGGGTAGAAGATGTTGTAGATAGTTGTGGGGATATGCTAGAGCTAAATGAGGTTGAGCAGGGTGTGATAGGTTGATAAGTTTGATAAGAATTAGATCCTGGGTGAGGAATATTTTGAAAATTATTAGGATAAAAGGATGTTGAAGGATGTGAGGCCAATTGTAAATATGATGTATTAAGACTATAAGGATATGATAGCGAGTGATTTTGATCCATGGTAATGATATGAGAATAAAACAAGAAAAGCCCTAAGAGATCTGTAAATTTAACAGACAAGCCAAGAAGAAGAATGTTTTATTATCTTAAATTAATTAAGAAAAGGTGAAATGTGCAAGATGGATAACGAAGGTCCTAGGAAATGGCCGTCTATGGCTGGTTTTAGGTATGTTTATGGATGGCTTCCTCGATATACCTGAAGGTATGTGAGGCATAACTCTTATTGCTATCTTGATACGGTACGGCATGTATATTGGGGCCTACCCCCTCACTTCATGGTCCCACTATGATAAGGGAGTCGGGTGTTGAGCCAATATATACCGACAGATGAGGTTATAATCGCAAGAACACCAAGGTCATTTCCCTATTGGGTGATGAAATCCCAATTAGTTTCACTTGGGTGGGAGTTGTTTGAATGCATTTTTTATTTTGAAGTGATTTGGTTGTGTGTGGGGGAGGAAATGTGAATGCAAAAATTAACCTCCCTAATTAGACTATGTGAAACAAGAAGGATGCAAATGGTTTATTTTAAGATCCCAAAATGAAATGTTGATTTTGATGAAAACAGAAAACAAGAATGCAAATGGAAAAAAAAATATGGTTTTAGGACTTACGGTGAGAGCCCTCCTAATATTTTTATTTTTTGGATTTTAGCATAAAAAAGTAAGTAATATTGATGATGCGGAAGAAACATCTCTTAGAAATAGTGACTCTACAAATAGGTTAGAAGAAACAAAAACCAAAAGAAATAAGTGGAAAGAAGACTATGAAGGAATATAAATAAAAAAATAATATATAGTCCAATCGTAGGTGATTAGCCTAATCGCAGATGATTACCACACACGGAATGAGAAAAACAAAAAGATATTTTATTAATGAAATGAAGCAAAGAAAGAAGGGATGAGGGGTCCCACTGTCATGCCAAAATATTTAGGATAAATCTTTCTATTCTTTAACCTATGTTTGCAAGAAAACTATAAGATCTTCCAAACCTCGATATGGAAGGGTTTTGTGATACCTACGGATGTGGATGCATGATGTTTGATGTTGTACTCCGTGGAAGAGTGAACTAGACTTTTCTTCCCTGCAAGTAATCTTGCAAATCAAAAACACTACAAAAATTGAATTAGTAAAATTTATGTCATATTTCCGGCAAGGGACAGTCCTAAAGTCGGAAATTCTTTGAAATGATGTCAATATGTGTTCAAGAAATCAATTTGTCAATGATAACATAAATGATGAACAAATGGATAAAAAGAATGATTTAAGCTATTAAATGATGAATTATTAAGAAAATGATGTGAATGAAAGGTAGTTACCTAATTTCAACTTATCGATAAGACTGGAAATGTGATATTACCGATTTGAGAAGGATATGGATAATGAAGCTTTGGATCTAACAAAAACCACCCTCTGATGTTTTGACAATAACTTGATAACCGTAGCTCCATTTTACAAACCGAAAATGCATAGAAATATGAATCCAAGATATTTTTAGTGATGTAGATAATTTATAGTGATTGGGGGTGAATCAAAGGTGATTGAGCTAATATTTGGTGATTTTGGGAAATCACCAAAGATTGATTGTGAACATGTACATGAAAAAATGGACGAATACGAGACTTGAAAGAAATGTTAGAAAGGTTTATTTAAGCTTATAAATGATGAATAATAATGTAATGAAGCAAGGGAAACCACTTACCTTGCATAATTTGAGAAAAGAGGAACAAAAGGTGATATTACCCGAGAGAGAAAGATTGTTGATGCAAGAAGACTCGCTAATTTGATTCTCGACATATGAATGACATTCGAAGAAGATTTGGATGTTGTTGGGTGATCTATGAATTTTTGAGAGGTATATGATGCAAGAAGAAAACAATATGAAATCCTAGAGTCACATCCACCTACCATCTCCCTTTCAAAATGGAGGCTTGGAGTTGGTATTTATAGAGTTAATAGGAGAGAATTACTAAAGATTTGAGGAATTACCAATGATTGTAGGTAATTCATTTTGGGATAGTAAAATTGATATTTTGATCTTGATTTTGGAGGATTTTGAAGGAGGTTAGAGAGACTCGAAATAAGACTAAGTTCGTTAGGATGAGGATATGGGATAGAGATGGAAAGTGGTTAGAGATATGTTAGAGGTGGTTAAAATATATTTATAAGGTTTAGTTAAACTAATCATAACTAGTGAGTTAGAATGAGTGAGGTGTAAGGATGAAATTAATTAATTATTTATTTTAGCCATCACAGGGGAAATATGACCTAGGTAATGTGAGGGGTTAATTAATAAATGGAGGGTTAGGTTTTATTAATGATGGACGTGGACTTACACAAATATAATAACAATGTTCACGTTAATATTTAATAAATATTAGGGGTGTGATGTTATAATGAGGGGTACTAGATGCTCAGACGGAATTACATAGTTAATTTTAGGTATGCTAATTTAGAAAGATTAATCTCTCATGCAAGGGGTTTTTCTTTCTTCATCCACCACGCGACCAATCCAATCGCTATTTTTACACATT
The DNA here is from genome assembly GCA_018340775.1 of Taxus wallichiana var. yunnanensis. NCBI lineage: Eukaryota > Viridiplantae > Streptophyta > Pinopsida > Cupressales > Taxaceae > Taxus > Taxus wallichiana. The sequence goes on from CM031241.1 coordinate 153,942,765, forward strand.
CATCTATCCTATCTCCTCCTTCATCCACATCACCCCTTATCATCTCTTTTCCACATGTTGGGCCTCCTAAAGGGCCCTCTCTTGTTTATTGATATTATTGACCTAACCAATCATCCTTATAATCCCTAACCACCTCTCCCCACTTAACTAACCATAACTAAAACAACCTTCTAAAAACACTCACACCCTCATCCTAACTAACTTGGCCCTATTTTGAGTCCCTCTTCATCTCTTATCATAAAAATTTGAAATCCTCCAAAATCAAGTTGAAATAGAAGGAAAATCACTCATTTTAGACACCTAACTAAGATTTCCCGAAATCTTTGACAATTTTCCCAATTGTTGGTGATCTATATAAGAATTTTTAAGCCCCCTTTTTTGCATATAGAATTCTTGGGTATTGTAGGTAAATGTTTTCCAGACATCAAAAGATCAATTATATCCCATGAGGCTCCATCACCATAATGCTACTACTGAGAATTGTCAAATTGATCATCATATCATCTGTATTCATCACCAAATCATCTTTGTTTTTCTGTTCTTCACTAAATCACCCAAACAAGTTAATTGTTTCATTTATTTTTTATTTTTTCAATAATTATAGGTAATAACATTCATATCTTAGTCATTATGCCACACATACTATTAGAACTCCTTTAGATCATAATCTACTTAAGATTTTATCTCTGTTTTTGAACTCTATCGAAATTAACAAGAATCGCCGATTGGCCTAATCACCGTGATTAATGTGCTTTATTTCTTTATCGCACATTCTCCATAAGCTACCTAATCTTGTTTTGTCTATTTTTTTAATTTTTTAACACATTTCCCAACATGGTAATTTCAGATGGAACTAGTAGTAATAATAATTACCATGTTGTTGACATTGGTTCTTTCCTTGTTGTTCGTCATCCACTTTATTAGGAGTATACGGGTTGTTTCATGATTTAGAGCTTTGGCAATCTAACATGCACCCTTTCATCATCTTGAAGATATTTTTATAGTAACACAACATATCCTCCATGAAACTTAAGTATTTTGGGATGCATATTATGAGGCCCAAAGACCCATGAAGATCTTGCACAATATGAACACAACTATGAGGTTGGTTTATACCTACTAGAGGACTATCACACTTTTGCCCCCAAATTTGATATTGATAGTCACACTAGCACCCCGATATTGAATATAAATTTTGCTCATCTCTACGACACACCCGAAGAAGTGTTTTATTTCTTTTCCAAAAACTTAATTCATGTGCACGAATATGAATTCACCGAGGATGAAGGATTAGTTGATTTTGTAGGTTCTAAATTATCTAAGAATATGGATACGAATAGAGAATATGATCTTTGGTTCTAGGGTTTTATTATATTTATTATGTATGTATCCATTTAAATATGACATCGGTGTGTCATACTTCCATTTTATTATTTTGTATTACAACTTTACTATCAATAAAATAAGCTTAATTTTCTTTGAGTAGGTTTATATCCATCAAAGGAAGTCATTGAGATTTTTGGGACCGGATTTTGTCGGAAAACCTACTCTTTTATTGTACTAACATTATTTTATTTAAGTGTGTTGATTTGTAGGCTTGATTTTAGGAAAAGAATCTTTGATTTCATTTTCTTTCACGGTGCACAATATCACATAATCCACACCATGGGTATCATAGAAACCATTCCATAATGAGGTTGATTTTGGTTTTACCCCTTGAAACATCAACAAAATCAAAGGTAAAAATTGTTCTCGACATTCTAGCACACCCGGTGGGACATCCTACGGTGTGGTATGTCACCTACACTAAACATCACAACAATGCTTTGAAGAATATGGGTGTGTCTTCATCATATGTGATTAATTTCCCTAAATGGTAACTTGCGCAATATCTTCCACATGTCCTCCAAAGTGATAGTCATCTCACCAATCACGAATCAAAACATTGGCTCTCATTGTGCTACCTCTCCACTAAGGATGTGATCTAGGGAAATCAAAGGCATCTCGTGTGACGTATGAAAATTCCCTAACATCTAAGGTCATCTTTAGGTAGATGTGATCATGATAGGAAAACGTAACCTCGAAGCACAAAAGCACACATGTCGCTCCCACATCTCTTAGTCGGGGTAGATCCTTCATGCAAACCACGTAAACATGTTATCCTTCTTACTTCTTCTACAACATTTCCTATATTTTTCCTCTAAAATTTCCCCATAATCTTCTAACATTCCTACATTCTTCGATTAATTCCACGAAAATTTCCTAAATTATCAAAATACTAAGTTTTTACCTCCTTTTAGAGTATACATGCCCCTTGAAGTGCCTATGCACCCGTGTACCCTCCTACGCACCCAATTATACGTGATTTCACATTTTGGACCCCAATTTCCCCCTTTTTATGCTTGCGTGTGACCGTTTATGTGTGAAAATCATGCATACACACCCCGAAAACACTTATGCACCACTAAAGGGCACGCAAGAATTGTCAACTAACATTCCTACACCTACTAAAAATTCATTTAAAGGCTCAAAACAAGGGATTTTTCCATTGCGTAACTATCACCATCCTCTAGAAGACTCACGTACTCTCAAACGATTGTCGCACACCTCATACATTCCTAAACTCAAGCCATGTCTCTTGTAAATCATAGTAAAATCAATGGTAAAAATACTAGGTGCAGTAATAATAATTCACCGTGGTGGGTTTTTACCCTACCCAACCTATTATGTATAGTTGTGATGCCAAAACTCATTGCGTATCTTACTCTCTCAACTTTGTAAGGCTAAAGTGATTATTTTAATTTCTTCTAACACCCATTGCGATATTTATTTTTAATAAATAATCATTTTTCACTTGCTTTATTTCGCAGGGCATATTTTTGATACCTAAGAACCATTTCCTCTCTCTGGGGAATTTTTCCTTCTTTCAGTGATCTTTTCTCCTATAATTATTTTTAAAAAATCAAAAATAAAAATTCAAAATTAATCAAAAATATAAAATTTGTGAAAATTCAAAATTAATCAAAAATATAAATTTGTAAATTCAAAAATAAATAAAAATTGTAAAAATATTTTTTTTCAAAAAATTGGTAAAAGCATGCACAAAGTTGAATCCTATGTCAAATGCATTATGCTTGATCATTATCTTTCTTATGTCCTCGATCTACCCCCACTAACAAAGATGGTTTTTGTTGGTTATGTCTATACTACCTCGACACAACAAGTTTTTGGTATTGTTTCATAGCGCACAAGTGATTTTTCATTAGACCCTTGAGTCCTCCACTATTCCCATTACATATCCTTACTTGGGCATCATTTTTAAGCCTTGTCATTAAACATGAACAATCGGCCGATGCTTGATAACAAAACATTTGTGCAATTATCTTGGATGTTGTTTATTTGAGTATGTGTATTTATACGTGTTTCCTTGTCAAGTTATCTTGTTTACTTTCACATATTGCATTATATTCTATTTTTTCATGGATTTAATACTTTGGAAATGAAAAAATGTTCATATTATGTATTTTCATGTTATTATAGACTTTTTTCGGTATGCTTCATATTTTAATAAGGACCGATGACGTAGATCACTTGCAACATATGATGAAATAATGTGGTTTTACATCAATTAGATGCAAGATATTTCCATCCCCTGCATCTCCTTTTCTTCCATAACATTTACTTATATCAAAACATTATTCCAACTCACTTGGGGCAATAGAGATTTCAGCTACAAATCATTTCCAACAAGATCTGTTAGGAAAATCATATCTTGCACTTCACATCGATACCCCCATGAAATTTTTAACAAAAGAGTTTGTACTGGTATTATGTGGGGATCAAGACCCACTTTTTCTCCTCTATATTGATTATCAATATATCTCCCTTTGTCTCCCACCGCCATGGGATTTTCCCCTTCATTCTTTTCTCTTCATCTTTTTGACCGTCGATCGACCTCATTTATCACCCATCGACATTCAGGGGCATCTTTCACTCTACTAATATTTCTTTTATCCCTTCAAAAATCCACTTGTTTGTGTTTTTCTATATTTTGAAGTGGCGTCACTTACGCCACCCCAAGGAGGGGAAAATGTAAACACCCCGAATTTGTCAAGCAATTTTAATACTTAAATTGCACTAACTATCCCTTTCCCGCAAATTGATGACATTTTGTCAATAACGCACCATTTCTCTTTATCACCATTAATTAATTACATTTCACTAATTAATTAACCCTCTTATCACTCAAAATGTTGATTAACGACCTTTCATTAATTAAGGTTCACTTCCATCTAGGTCAATTAATTATTCTTAATTAATTACGACCGTTATCCTAGATAAATAAATTACCATTTATTGACCCATTTTCCTCTATTAAATCCCTTAAATCACACTAATTCTCTTCCAAATCTTCTATAAGCCTACCCCTCTATTAATTAATCACCTTTGATTAATTAAATACACCCTCAACTCTCATGAGTCACTAATGATAAATTAAACTCTTCTAAAGTATGTTTATCCATCTCTAATCTTGCTTTGCTATCATCCCACATACAATAGGATGCAAATCTCTCTCAAACCAAAGGGTTATAAATAGAACCCTCCCCTTACCTTTCTTCTTACACCTTATTTTCCTTAAGATAAACTATAGGCATTTTTATCTTGAGCCATTCTATTGAAGGGAATATATTTTCCATCTTGCATCCATTCTCTCAAATTGAAGAGCATGGGAAGATCCAAAAATGGCCTTGTAGCCATGTTTTGGTGAGATTCCTTCTTCAAATCTTGAGGAAATCACTCCCCTTTGATTTTTAGAAGTGATCTAAATAGGTTCATTTGTTAGATTAGCAATCTAGAGAGTAAGAAATAGCTTGACATTTGATTTAAGATTATTCATGCATTAAAGAAGTTGTTTCTCATAAGCTCTTATCTTGATGCTTCTATATGTTTTGATTGATCTCTTATAAGATATTAGGTGTTAGATTTTTTTAGAATGGAAAATTTATATATGTACACAACATCAACTTGCATCTACTCACTCAACTCTTGGATTTATTGCATCTTGACTCTTTCTTGGAAATTCTTCTTGTTTGAATTGATTTTGTTGCACTATGGGTCGCATATAGTGAGCTAAGATTGGATGTTTTCCCTTCTTCACCTAAAATATATTCTCTCTTGGTGTATGGTCCTTTAGGAGATATATGCATCAACGACCTCCCCCTTAATAGGTAAGTACTCTAACCCGACTTATCATTTTATATAGTCTCCTACATATTTGCCACATACTTTATGTTAGCTTAGTATTTTATGCACATGCTAGGTTATCATATTGTATTTCAATTCTTTATTTCATGTTAAATGCTTTACTTCAGTTAGCATAGACTTTATATGTTTACCTTATCTTTCATTACACCCATATTTCCGATATCCCAATAGGGTTCTTTCCTTTCTTTGACCTAGGAAATTAGAAACCTTAATTTTTCATAGTGTAAGTTACTTCCCTTTGGATATTCAATGATAGTGGTCCTTTTATCCCCTTTAATTCTATCTTTTGTGTTTCGATCTTGGTGTGTCCCTTATTCATTTCCTCGATACCCTAGTTGAACATATGATAAGAGGGCACGGTGCGTGACAATTTTTTTACCCACCATATACGTAAACCATTGTTGTAGCTCCCACTTAATCAAGAAAACCTCTATGATTAAATATTTTAACATAAAAACCCTCAAACAAATCTACTGATATCAATTGTTGGGGTTAGCACAAGGTTGTATAAATAATATATCGATCTAAGCATGCATGCAATAAAATAAGATATTCTACTAGAATAAATATACAAAGAGAAGTTGGATCTACACTCCATCTTTGTTGGTCTTCAAGTTTGAGATTTGAAGAGGAAGATTCAAGCTAAGGAAAGGATCCAAGAATGAAATTGTACAAGTTTGGTGCAGGTAATTTATCTCCAGTGGGAGATTGTTGAGTTGTGGAGCTCAATTACTTCAGTTTAACATGTTATATTAAACTTGTAGAAAAACACAATAACTACATCGGTTATGAAAGGGACCAACATCGGTCACTTACATGACCGAATCAATCAGGAAAGTAGGAACCGAAATTGGTTAGGGCTAATCGACGTCGATTACCTATGTGTGAGTGTTTTATTTAACTCACGAGAATTAGATCTAATTTTAGCATTAAAGCATATCTATTGATTGTAATTGCATGGCTAAGTTCCCTAAGTTTTTATATGCCTATATAAGCATGAAAGCTAGGGTTTAGAAGATAGAGTTAATGATTATTGTGAAAATAATTGTGAGAGAGAGAATTCTTGGAGAAGAAGGAGAATCTTGAGAGAAAGAAAGTACTATACATCTGAGAGGTGTGGAAGATTGTAGATCTTCAATTGTATATCTTCTAAAAGCTTTGGATAATAGATTGCTTGTTTCTTGGTGGATGTAGCCCACACTTGGGTGAACCACGTTAAATCTGGTGTTGATTTATATCTCTTGTTTTGTATATTTCTTCTAGTAGAATATCTACTTTTATTGCATGTATGCTTAGATTTGATATATTATTTGTACAACCTTGTGCTAACCCCAATAACTAGTATCAGAGCTTTATTTGAGGGTTTTGTGTGTTGACAGATTTACTCACAAAGGGTTTTCTGATTGAGTGGGAGCTACAAAAATGATAAAAGAAAACAAATACAAGGTAGAGAAGTTTGATGGCCAAAATTATCAATTATGGAAGATGCAGATTGAGGATTATCTATATCAAAGAGATTTGTACTTACCATTGGATGAGAAGTCTAGACCTATAAAGATGACTGATGAAGAATGGAATATTCTTGATAGAAAGGCTTTGGGATCTATAAGATTGAGCCTAGCAACATCTGTGGCTTCTAATATTACGAAACAACATCTATGGTAGAGTTAATGAAATCTCTTGCTAATTTATATGAAAAACTAGTGCTTCAAATAAAATTTATTTGATGAAGAAACTATTTATTTCTAAGATGCATGAAGGTAGATCTGCATCTAATCATTTGAATGATTTTTGATCTATTATAAATCAGTTAAAATCGATTGATATTCCATTTGATGATGAAGTGAAAGCACTTTTATTCTTATGTTTTTTCCTAATAGTTGGGATAACTTGGTAATGGTTGTTAGTAATACAACATTTACTAATAATATTTTGAAGTTTGATGATGTGGTTAATATAATCTTGAATGAATAAATTCACAGAAAAAGTACAGAGGAATCATCATCTAGGAATGCTTTGAATGTAGAAAGTAGAGGTAGGCAGAAGGAGAGATCCAAGAGTAAGAATAATGGGAAATCAAATTCAAGGGATGGCATATCTAAATCTAGAGGTAAAGGAATTACTGTTAGAAATGTGGAAAGAAAGGACATACAAAGAAATATTGTTGGTCAAAGGATAAAGAGAACCAACACCCAGATAAAGGTAAAGAGACAAAATATTGCAAAAAGGTAATGCAAGATGCTCTTATTCTTTCTTTGGATAATAGAATAGAATCATGGGTTTTAGATTCAAGAGCTTCTTTCCATGCAACCCCTAATAAGAGTTATTTCAAAAATTATGTCCAGGAAAATTTTGGGCATGTTTATTTGGGTGATGATGAACTTTGCAATATTATTGGTAAAGGGAAGTTCATCTAAAATTACATAAATGGAAATACATGGGTATTGAAAGATGTGAGGACATGTGCCAAGCCTTAAGAGGAATCTTATTTCTATAGGAAACTAGGTGAAGTGGTTGCATGGTTACATTCACAATGAGACCTCTTGGAAAGTCACCAAGGGTGTTTTTGTTGTGGCAAAGAGGTAAGAAGGTAGGAACGTTATATTTATCTACATGTGTTATTGATTCATTTTTCTATGTTATCTACTTCAGATTCAAATGCATGCATGTGGATATCGGTTGGGCCATATGATTCAAAAAGAATGCATATCTTAAAGGCTAAGGGTAAGTTATCAGATTTGAAAGATTTAGATCTTGATTTCTATGAGCATTATCTTTGGAAAGAAAAAGAGAGTGAGATTTCTCAAAGTTGGGGCAACTAAGAAGGAGCAAAAATTGGAGCTTGTACACTCAAATGTGTGGGGACCAATCAGGTAGCTTCTCATGGAGGATCCTAGTATTATGTTACTTTCATTGATGATGCTACAAGAAAGGTATGGGTTTATTATATTAAACATAAATATGATGTTTTTGAGACTTTTAAAAGATGGAAATCCCTTATTGAGAATGAATCAAATTCAAAGTTAAAATGCCTTAGATCTGAAAATGGTGGTGAATACTGTAGCAAGGATTTCAATGATTATTTTTCAATGAATGGAATACGTAGAGAAAGATGGTTCTAAGAACACCACAAGAGAATGGTGTTGCGAAAGAATGAAAATGACAATCATGGAACATGCTTAGAAGTATGAAGATACATGTTGGATTTCCCTTACATTTTTATGTAGAAGCTTGATTGATACAATGGTTTATTTGATTAACTGTGGGCTTCAAGTTCACTAGATGGAGGATTACCGTGAGAGAAGCTTGGAATGGAAAGAGGTAGATCTTTCTTTTCTTAAAGTTTTTTAGTTTAGAAGCTTTTATGCATATTGATAAGGAAAATAGAATTTTTTTGATGTAAAATCCAAGAGATGCACTTTCATTGGTTATGGATCTAGTGATTTTAGATTCTATTTTTTGGGATTTAGAAAATTCTAAAATTATTAGGAGTCGTGAAATTGAATGGAATGAAAAGAGAATGTATAGGGATCAAATTTTGGTACCCAAAGATGAACCATTTGAGAATTTTGTGAATGAAAATGAACTCTCAAATTTAAAAATCATACCGACATGGTTACACAAATAACGGTGTCGGTTGACCCTTGGACCGACATTGGTCAACTAACCGCTATTGGTTATAGAAGAGAAGCAAACCGCATCGATTAGCGAACCGGTGTTAGTTATAGGTGACCGGTGTCGATCACTATCAGAATTGGAAACAAATGTCCAGAGGTCTAGAATGAGCCTCTGGTACCCCAAACTTCTGTGAGAAGGTCACAAAGGTAAGTAAACCTCTAGAAATATTTACACCTTCTCTATCTTATTTATTATTTACTGATAATGGTGAACTAGAAAGTTTTGAAGAAGTAATGCAGGATAAGACTCACATGCAGTGGGAGCATGGCATGGATGAGGAGATGGACTCCTTGGAACATAACCAGACTTGGGATTTGGTTAAGTTGTCAGCAAGTAAGAGGACATTGCAGAACAAATGGGTTTATAGGATCAAGGAAGAGGCTGGATGTAAAGGTAAAAGGAAAGGCAGTAGTAAAGGGATTTGCACATAAATCAAGGTATTGAATTTGGTGAAATATTTTCTCATGTTATAAAGATAACTTTTGTTTCATATTGTATTGAGTTTAGTTGCAATAGATGATTTGTATTTATAGAAACTAGATGTGAAGATGGATTTCCTTCATAGTGATTTGGATGAAGATATTTATATGTAGAAGCCACTTGGGTATGAAGTCAAGGTAAGGAGAAATTAGTGTAGGGTTGAAAAATGAGCCTATATGGGCTCAAACAAGTTCCAAGGAAATGGTACATGAGGTTTGATAGTTTCATGCATGAGCATGGTTACTTAAGATGTGAATCGATCATTGTGTTTATTTTAAGAAGCTTGAAAATGGGAGCTATATTATTTTTTTCTATATGTGGATGATATGCTTATTAGTGATCTACTATGCATGACAATTGTGAGCTTAAGGAAATCTAGCTCACACATTTGCTATGAAGGATTTAGGAGCTTCAAAAATAATCCTTGGCATGCAAATACACAGAGACATGAAGAACAATAAACTATATTTGTCTCAGAGGCTTATATAAATAAGGTGTTGGAAAGGTTTAACATGCAAGATTCAAAACTTGTAAGTACACCTATGGCTAGACACTTCAAATTGAGCAAAGATCAGTGTCCTTCATCACATGAGGAGGTCAAATACATGACACGAGTACCATATGCTTCAACATTTGGGAGTCTCATGTATGTTATGGTTTGTACCAAACTAGACATTGCACATGGAAGTGGAGTTATGAGTAGATTTATGGCCAATCCAGGTAAAGAGCATTGAAAAAAGTAGTCCAATGGATACTCAGGTATTTGAGAGGGAAATCTAGCATGCAGTTATGCTATGGAGGTTTAGATATTTATTTATGTGGCTATGTTGATTCGGATATGGCTAGAGATCTGGATGGTAGGAGGAGCACTACTGGATATATTTTCACATTATGTGGGATGATAGTTAGCTAGATTTTAAGATTACAAAGGTTATGGCTTTGTATACTTTAGAGGCGAGTATGTTGCACTACATAGGCTAGTAAAGAGATGATATGGATGAATAGATTCATGGAAAAGTTGGGAAAGGAGTAAGATGATTACAAATTATTCAGTGATATTCGAGTGCAATTCATTTGGAAAATAACTAGCATTTCATTCTAGAACAAAACACATTCAGTTGAGGTATCACTTCATACGAAAAGTATTGGAGGATGGGTAGCTAAAACTAGAGAAGATTCATACGTGTGAGAACCATGTGGATATGCTAATGAAGCCATTAGCAAAGAGAAGTTGGATCTACACTCCACTTATTTTGGTCTTTGAGTTTAAGACTTGAAGAGGAAGTAACAAAGCTAAGGAAATGATCTAAGAATGAAATTTTACATGTATGGTAGAGTAATTTATCTCCAAGTGGGATATTGTTGAGTTTTGGAGCTCAATTACTTGAGTTTAGCATGTTGTATTAAAATTTTTTTAAAAAATAATTGGCATCGGTTATGAAGGGACCGACATCGGTTAGGGATAACCGGTGTGAGTTACCTATGCGTGATGTTTTATTTAACTCACAGGAATTAGATCTAATTTTAGCATTAAAGAAGATCTATTGATTGTAATTGCATGACTAAGTGCCCTAAGTTTATATATGCCTATATAAACATGAAAGTTAGGGTTTAGAAGATAGAGTTAGTGATTATTGTGAAAATAATTGTGAGAGAGAGAATTCTTGAAGAATAAGTGGAATCTTGAGAGAAAGAAAGTATTGTACATCTAAGAGGTGTGGAAGATTGTAGATCTTCGATTATATATCTTATGAAAGCTTTGGATAATAGATTGACTTGTTCCTTGGTGGATGTAGCCCACACTTTGGGTGAACCACATTAAATCTAGTGTTGGTTTATATATCTTATTTTATATATTTCTTCTAGTATAATATCTATTTTTATTGCATATATGCTTAGATCTGATATATCATCTATACAACCTTGTGTTAACCCCAACAATGATAGTGTTACTTGTATCCCTTTTAATTTTATCTGTTTTGTGTCGATATTGGTGTGTCCCTTATTCATTTCCTCGATACCCTAGTTGAGCAGATGATAAGAGTACACAGTGTCTAGATAGAGTTTTACCCACCATACATCCTTGGTGAAACCAACATGAACAAAATTTTATACCTTCTAATAGAGCACATATCATTAAAAGCACCCATTTTCATTATGTCTTGTTTCAACCCTTGATTTAAAAAAATCAAATAATTTTTCCCGAGACACCTTCGTCCATTGTGTCAATTCATGCATGGGGTCGATCTTGTCTTTCCTATCCCGTAGACACAAAATCACACAATTGGGTAAATTTGTAGGTCCTAAATACATACTAGAATTCATATGATTCCTAAGCAAGAAAACTAGTCATTGATGATTTTATTTGACCTTTTGCATTTGTTTCTTGTTTTCTATTTGGTCTTCTATACCCTATAGTCCAGGACATTACTTTACTTATTGTTGGGGTTAGCACACTAATTGTACGAGATAATATATCGATCTAAGCATACATGCAAATAAAATCGAGATATTCTACCGGAAGAAATATACAAAATAAGAGACATAAATCAACACCGATTTAATGTGGTTCACTCGGTGTGGGATACGTCCACCAAGAAACAAGTCAATCTATTATCCAAAGCTTTGACAAGATATACAATGAAGATTTACAATCTTCCACACCTCTCAGATGTTCAGTACTTTCTTTCCATCAAGCCTTTTGCTTCTTCACCAAGAATTCTCTCTCACATAATTATCTTGTAATTATGATCATTCTCTTACTTCTAAACCCTATCTTTTGTGCTTATATAGTCATTTATAGACTTAGGGCACTTAGCCATGCAATTATAATTAATAAATCTATTTTAATGCTAAAAATAGATATAATTCCTGAGATTTAATTAAAACTTTGTTGCACAGTAATCGATGTTGGTTCCGCTAACCACTGCTGATTCCTTACTTTATTGATCGATGCCAGTCATACTTGATCGTTTTGGTCTTTCCTTAACCAATGTCAGTTATTGTATTTTCCAGCAAGTTCCAATTGCATGCTAAAATGAAGTAATTAAGCTTCACAACTCAACAATCTCCCACTTGGAGTTTAATTACTACACCATACATGTACAACATCATTCTTGGATCCTTCCTTGGCTTTGTTTCTTCCTCTTCAAGTCTCAAACTTGAAGACCAACAGAAGTGGAGTGTAGCTCCAACTTCTCCTTTGCTAATGGCTTTGTTAGCATATCTGCAGGGTTCTTGCTCGTATGAATCTTTTCTAGATTCAACTATCCATCCTCCAATACCTGTTGTATGAAGTGATACCTCAATTGAATGTGTTTCATTCTCGAATGAAATGTTGAGTTCTTTGCCAAATGAATTACACTTTGACTATCACTGAATAGTTTACAATCACTTTTCTCCTTTCCTAACTCTTCCATGAACCTACTCATCCATATCATCTCCTTACTAGCCTCTGTAGCTGCAACATACTCTGCCTCTATAGTAGACAAAGCCACAACCTTATGTAATTTCAAAATTCATCTAGCGTCGTTCCCACCTCTTTGTGAAAATATATCCAGTAGTGCTCCTCCTACCATCTAGATCTCTAACCATATCCGAATCAACATAGCCACATAATGAAATATCTGAACCTTCATAGTATAACTGCATGCTAGATATCTCTTTTAAATACATAAGTATCCATTGGACTACTTTCCAATGCTCTTTACTTGGATTATTATCCATATATCTACTCACAACTCCCACTTCTGTGCAATGTCCTGGTCCAGGCAGCAAACCACAGGCGCATACATGAGACTTCCAACTACGAAGCATATGGCACTCATGTCATGTATTTGACCTCCTCATGTGATAAAGGACACGATCTTTGCTCAATTTGAAGTGTCTAGCCATAGGTGTGATAACAGTTTTCTATTCCGCATGTTAAACCTTTCTAACACCTTGTAGATATAATTCTCCGAGAGACAAATAAAATTTCTTATTTTTACTATCTCTATGTATTTGCATGACAATGATTCTTTTTGTAGCTCCTAAATATTTCATTGCAAATGTGTGATCTAGCATTCTCTTAAGCTCACCAATGTCCTACATACTAGATTCTGCAATAAGCATATCATCCACATACAGTAAAAAAATAATATAGCTCCCATTTTCAAGCTTCTTGAAATAAACACAATGGTCAAATTCACATCTCAAGTAACCATTCTCATGCATAAAACTATCAAACCTCATGTACCATTGTCTTGGAGCTTGCTTGAGCCCATATAGGCTCTTTTTCAACATGCACACTAATTTCTCCTTACCCTTGACTTCATACCCAAGCAAATGCTGCATATAAATCTCTTCATCCAAATCACCATGAAGGAAATCCATCTTCACATCTAGTTGCTCTAAATGTAAATCTTCTACTGCAACTAAACTCAATACAGTACGAATAGAAGTCATCTTAACAATAGGAGAAAATATTTCACCAAAGTCAATACATGTTTTTTGTGTAAATCTCTTTACTACAAGTCTTGCCTTGTATCTTTTAAATCTACCCTCTTCTTCCTTAATCCATGTAAACCCACTTGTTCTGCAATGTCCTCTTACCTACTAGCAACTTAACCAAATCCCAAGTCTGGTTCTATTCCAAGGAGTCCATCTCCTCATCCATGCCATGCTCCCACTGAACGTGAGTTTTATCCTGCATTGCTTCTTTAAATCTCTTAGGTTCACCACTATCACCAAACAATAAGTAAAATAGAGAAGGTGTAAATTTTTCGGAAGTTTACTTACCCTTTGTGACATTCTCACAGGAGTTTGGGGTACCGGAGGCTTTATCTGGGTCTCCAACATTAGTATCAACTTCCCGCAATGATCGATGTCGGTCACCTCTAACTATCATTGGTTCTTCTAAAGCGATACCGAGTTCGATCCTCTATAACTATCGAGGTTCATCGGTGATGTCGGTTAGGGTCTAACCAACCACGATTCTTCGTGTATTTACGTAGGTGTTTCTTTAAAACATGAGAGTTCATTTTCATCAATAAACTTCTCAATTTTCTCATCCTTAGGTACCAAAATTCGATCCCTATACATTCTCTTTTCATTCCTTTCAACATCATGACTCCTAAAAATTTTAGAATTCTCTAAATCCTAAAAATGAAAACTGAAATCTCCAAATCCATAACCAATGAAAGAGCACCTATTGGATTTTGCATCTAATTTTTTTTTTTTTATCAACATGCATAAAAGTTTCAACCAAAAACTTTAAGAAAAGAAATATCTACCTCTTTTCCGGTCCAAGCTTCCTCAGGTATTCCTCCATCTAGTGAACTTGAAGAGCCACGGTTAATCAAATAAACCTTTGTATTAATGCTTCTACCCAAAAATGCAAGGGCAATCTAGAATGTATCTCGTGCGCGCGGAAAAGTGACAGGTGAGCGTGAGAATCTACAAGTGACTCTTCCGCGTACCCGACCTCTCGAGGTCATGCCGAGATAGCCGGTGGGGGTAGAATATGCGTTGGATTCAGACAAACTAGTTAGGCAGTCTAATGTCTTTGACACGCACTAGTGGAATTTGTGAATCTAAGGCAAAGAAGGCCCTTCTAACTTGGACTGGTGTGATAGATTGATCGGCAAGGATGACTGCTCGAAGGCTCCAATCAATATTGAGCTCTGGCGTGATTTGATCTATGGGTTGCGGAATACGTGGAAAATGACCTGGGATAGTTTCGTGTATGTCTCCAGATAAGGTCATAGGGTGGATGGTGGAAACAATTGACTCTACGGATGATTCTCTGGCCTAGTCCAGAATTCTCTAGCTTCGTTAGCCGCTATATCTAGTAAGGACAATTGTTCGATGATGATGGGTGGAATTGGAGTGGATTGGAATACTAGTGTGCGTAAGCCAGCGTCTATATCTGATTGACTTGTGGACTCGTTGGGCTGTGGGATCTGTGGATCACAACCATAGACTCTTGGTTGTTGCGGTCCTGTTATGGTCATGCGCGAAATCAAGTTCTAATCCCTAGTATCCAGTAATCGTATGCTTTCTCAGCTTCTATGTTTAGGACCAACAACTGTGTGATTTTCTCATAATATCTCACAGGTGTTCGTGCAACCTGGATCCTTAGACTGGTATCTATATCTGTGAGAGTGTCTCTCTGCTTTGTTTGTGGGACCAAAGGATCACAACCAAAGGTTTGTTCTCTTTCGAACCCTTCTACAGTCATGTGAGTGTTTACCTAGGGCAATCTGTAATTTGGTTGGTTTGACCAAAACGTGTGTGCTTGGTCGTCCTCTATGTTTAACCCTCTCAACTGAGAACTGATCAGTTGTAAATCTGTTGTTGTTCGGAATACTTGTATTCTGAGATTTTGGTCTATGTCAACTATTGTTGTGATGAGGTTTGGTTGAGGCATGATTGGCTCAAATATATATTCCCTGGGCTCCTGAGGTCCCGTGATTGTCATACGAAAACGAAATGTAAATCTAACTGTAACGAAGTAAACTCTAACTACGTGGAATAAATCTAAAACATATATATAACTTCTATTCTTCTAAGAAATCTTTCAAGAATTTTAAGGAAAGCAAACTATTTTAAGCGTATCTAGAAATAACAACTAAACAATAATTTAAAACAGACAAAATAACCGAGTGTAGTTATCAGCCTGTGTAATTTGTAGATTTATTCTAAATAAATAAAATAGCTCGTCTAATCTATCTGCAAGATTCTCGATCCTACCTCAGAAGTGAGGAGTGAATCATAGTTTCTCAGAAACTATCAATCCTCACAGCTTCCCTGGCAATATCGAGAATAAAAGTCACTGAAATGAAGCAATTATCTACTCTATTTGATATGATTCTAACTAGAACTTTGAAAGTTAAAACCTGGATTCCGCAGAACAGTGGCGAATCCGATGGTGTGTGTGATCTTGTCCCCTCAGTATGATCTCCTCGTTCTTTCGTGTTCACGTGGATCCAGAAAAGCGTGTAATACTAGCATCGACAGGAGTAGATATTGGGACAAGGACAGCTCAGAATGCAGACCGAAAATGTGAGTAGGAGAGGGACAACGCAAGAGTACAGAGCTTGGCTTATGCGATTCCTAGCGGGATTTTACTGCAAGCCATGCAATATGAAGCGACCAGAACCTGAAACTATCCTGTTTGAAGAGCAAAACCTACAACTTTAATGGCTTCCTAAGCTATTCTATTCCAATGGATTGGGTAAAACAACAACACTGTTTGCACAAGCTGGATATGTGGCTTACCAACAGCTGGACAATGCTAATGAGCATGCAAATGAACTAAAACAAGTATTCTAAGCAAAATAATAGCTAAATCTAATGCAAAGAGAAATTCAGAGACAAACTTCAGACCGGATTGGGTGAAATAACAGCACTGCCTGCACAAGATGGGTATGTGGCTTACCAACAGCTGAACAATACTAACTAAACATGCAAGTGAATTGAAACTATGGCTTCTAAACAAGATAACAAGCTAAAATACTAAAATGAGGAGATGAGAGCAAAGATCAGTCTTCAAAATCAGGCCATTTGTTTGAGCACAAGCCATGCATTTATAGGAATTCAATCACCCAAAAATCAAAACCAAACTGAACTCCTAAACAATAAACAAAGGAAAAACACTATTCCAGGGGACCAAAAACATAAATGCATGCTCAAGTCGGCAAGGAAAGCTGGTGAAACGTGATATTTCACGCGAGTCGCGTCAAAAGAACGTTCTGGAAAATGCGCGTAGGACCGCCGCTCTGAGCAGGGTGGTGGTTACAGGACCACCGCCCTGATCAGGGCGGCGGTCACGAGACCGCCACCCTGCAGGGCGGCGGTTTCGTCACTGAAGATCAAAAGGCCAAGGAAAGAAAAAAAGGGGAAAACAAAGGGTGCGGGGGCTAGGCGGGGCATGCGGGATGTTAACGCATACTCCGAGAGCTTTTCCGGATCCCGAACACCTTGCGAGGAGACCTGTATCATCATTGGGGCACTTGTTACACTGTTTTGGTAGTACAGTACCTTACAATTTTGGGTACGTACAGTATCCTCATACTTCTAGCACGTTCCATGATTTTCCTGTTCATTCTTTCTCGCAACACCATTCTCTTGTGGTGTTCTTGGAACCGTTATTTCTCTATATATCCCATTCACCTAACAATAATCATTGAAATCCTTGCTTTATAGTATTCACCACCATTTTCAGATCTAAGGCACTTTAACTTATAATTTGATTCATTCTCAACAAGAGCTTTCCATCTTTTAAAAGTCTAAAAAACATCGATTTACGTTTAATACAATAGACCCATACCTTTCTTGTAGCATCATCAATGAAAGTAATATAATCTGGGATCCTCCATGAGAAGCTACAAAGCCGGTCCCCACACATCCGAGTGTATAGGCTCCAATTTACATTCCTTCTTAGTTGCCCCAACTTTGAGAAATCTCACTCTCATTTTCTTTCCAAAAATATAATCCTCACAAAATCAAGATCTAAATTTTTCAAATTTGATAACTTAACCTTAGCCTTTAAGATCTGCATTCCTTTTTACTCATATGACCCAACCGATTATGCCACATACATGCATCTCAATCAAGTAGATAATGAGGAAAAGAATCGGTAGTACATGTAGATAAATATAACGTTCCTACCTTCTTACCTCCTGCCACAAACAAAAGCACCCATGGTGACTTTCCAAGAGTCTCTGTGTAAAAGTAACCAAGCAAACCAGATTCACCTAGTTTCCCTGTAGAAATAAGATTCCTCCCGAGGCTTGGCACATGCCTCACATCTTTCAATACCCATGTATTTCGATTCTGCGATTTTAGATGAACTTCCCTTTATCGGTAATAATGTAAGGTTCATCATCACCCAAATAAACATGCCCAAAATTTCCTGGACATAATTTCTAAAATAACCCTTATTAGGGGTTGCATGGAAAGAATCTCTTGAATCTAAAACCCATGATTCAATTATGCATCTAAAGAAAGAATAAGAGCATCTTGCATTACCTCTTATGCGAAAAGATTTTCTTCTTTACCTTTTTCTAAGTTGTTGGTTCTCTTTGTCCTTTGACCAACAATATTTCTTTACATGTCCTTTCTTTCCACATTTCCAACAAGTAATTCCCTTACTTCTAGATTTGAATCTGCTATCCCGTTGACTTTGATTTCCCATTATTCTTACTCTTGAATCTCTCCTTCGCTCACTGCCTCTTCTTTCTACATTCAAAGAATTTCTAGATGATGTTTCCTCTATACTCTTCCCGTGAATTTCTTCATTCAAGATTATACTAACCACATCATCAAACTTCAAAATATTATTAGCATATGATGTATTACTAACACCATTACCAAGTTGTCCCAACTATCGGGTAAAAACATAAGAATAAAAGTGCTTTTACTTCATCATCAAACAAGATATTACAACCGATTTTAATTGATTTACAATAGATCGAAATCATTCAAATGACTAGAGGTATATTCATCTTCATGCATCTTAGAACTAAACAATTTCTTCATCAAATAAACTTTATTTGAAGCACTAGGTTTTTCATATAAATTAGCAAGAGATTTCATTAAGTCTACCGTAGAAGCCGCTTCTGTAATATTGGAAGCCATGGATGTTGCCAGGCTCAATCTTATAGATCCCAAAGCCTTTCTATCAAGAATATTCCATTCTTCATCACCATTAACTTCGTAGGTCTATACTTATCATCCAATGATAAGTACAAATCTCTTTGATACAGATAATCCTCAATCTGCATCTTCCATAATTGATAATTTCGGTCGTCAAATTTCTCTACCTTGTATTTATTATCTTCTATCATTGTTGTAGCTCCCACTTAATCAGAAAACCCTCTGTGAGTAAATATGTCAACACACAAAACCCTCAAACAAAGCTCTGATACCATTTGTTGGGGTTAGCACACCGATTGATTATACGAGATAATATATTAGATCTAAGCATACATGCAAATAAAAGCAAATATTCTACCAGAAGAAATATACAAAACAAGAGACATAAATCAACACCAGATTTAACATGGTTCACCTAGTGTGGGCTACGTCCACCAAGAAACAAGCCAATCTATTATCTAAAGTTTTGACAAGATATACAATGAAGATTTACAATCTTCCACACCTCTAAGATGTTCAGTAATTTATTTCCATCAAGCCTTTTGCTTCTTCACCAAGAATTATCTCTCACATAATTATCTTGTAATTATGATAATTCTCTTACTTCTAAACCCTAGATTTTGTGCTTATATAGTCGTTTATAGACTTAGGGAACTTAGCCATACAATTACAATTAATAAATCTATTTTAATGCTAAAAATATATATAATTCACGAGAGTTAATTAAAACTTAAGTCGCACGAGTAACCGACATCGATTCTACCTAACCGTCGGTTCCTTACTTTCTTAACCGATGTCGGTCATACACGACCGCTTCGATCTACCCTTAACCAATCCCGATTCTTGTATTTTCCAAAGAAGTTCAAATTACATGCTAAAATGAAGTAATTAAGCTTTACAACTCAAAACTTATTTATCTTTCTTGTCTCCAAACACCAACGCCTAGGTGCGCTGTCCCACTCTGGGCACCCTTGACCCTTTTCCACCTTACTCATTTATTTTTGCTCTCTTATGTCTTTTGGGCATCTTTTTTTCACTTATGGGTCGGCCTTAGTAGTCAATTATGAAATTAAAACAAGGGAATCATATAAATACAGAGCTATGTGTTCAAAATGAGGGACAAATCTCAAAGCATATACTATTATCACATAAGCTTATGTACAAAGGTACCTAAAGAATTCAAAGCATCCATTTGGCATTCAATCGGGGACAAGGGACTATATTTTCTACATACACAACATAGGAAGGGAAATTTTCTTTATTCCATCCACAAATCTATTTACATTGTTACATCTAGCTTCTACAACTCATTATCAAGTGCACTTGCATAAAGGGTGTCTTAGGGCATGATTCTTACACGTAATCACAATAAATACATGGATTCGATATGTAGTGCAATTATCGGTTCTAAGTTCACTCTATCGGGTGAGCGTTGGGATCGGTCGAACTCCCATATTGCATCTTTATTTTTTAGATTTGATGTGATTTATAGTTTTGTAGGTGAATATATGTTTACATGTTACAGGTACCTCAACAATCATATTATGATGCACGGTGTGACAAACACGAGTAATTACGACATACTTGCGACACACCGAGATCAGATCTAGAAGCTTCTGCGTGGTGATAGGTGCTCAGCAGAGGTCGCAAGCACCCAAGCACCCATGTCTAGCAATGGGCACCCATGTCTGGATGTATATTTGTAGTCTATAATTTATCATGAACATTTACAAAACTCTTCACTTAATGTTCAACAGTTTTCCTAGCTCGGACCGGTCTCAAACAATGTGTAAAACAACTAAGTCATTATTTATATACTTCTTTCTTAGAGTTCCATACTTCCTTATTACTTGTGTCATATTATATTTACATTGCATATCATCTTGTACATTCTATTACTCTAAAATTAGGGGTTAAAAATTTCTATTTTTAAAATCATGTCCAAACTCTCTCCCATACACCATTGACCCCTATGTTAATTCTGTGAAGGGTTGGTTATGTTTGCTACATTCAAACTTTTTCCCATACACCATCGGCCCATGTGTCAATTTTGTTCGAGCTCGATTGTGTGCATTTTAGTTCATTTTTTCTCCGACACCATCGGACCTTGTGTAAATTATGTGAATGGATGATTGCATCTAAATTATATTTTTCTATAACTTTATTTTCAACTACCATACTACACCAATGTCTCCTCTTAGGCTCTTTATGGCTCGAGTTGAACTCCCTAAAATTTTCCATGGGTTATTCATTTATGCTTGCCTTTTGTCTTCATGTTCCAAACTATTATAGTTATCTTCCCATAAGTGATAATATTTGTATGTGTCCTAATCTTACCCATGACACTTCGATGTGCTCAAATTTTCCTTCCGATCACTCGAGAATAGGGTTGTTCAGTCTAAGTGTAATGTGGATGAACATATATAGATCCTAGATATATCATCATAAATATTAATACCAATGAATATATTACACCTGATTGGGATGTAATTCTCTAAAATATATCCATGGAGATGATCATGCCTCATCTCAATTACAAAGGGATTCATCATAGTCAAAATCCTCCCTGTAGGACTGATCAAGATGAATCTCCTAAAACCCCTACCCATGAACATGATGAACTTGATGAACACCAAGAAACACCTATAAATAAAGGGTCAATCTTTATATGTGGATCCTAATGTGTTGATAGCTAAGCTCCTAGACTAGATGGCCTTATCCCAAGTTACTACCAAACTAGTATGATTCAAATAAAAAATTAGATGTTATAAATAGCATCTCAAAATATGGCACCCAATGTACCTTCTTTCACACCCCCTCCATTGGTGGATGCACACGGAATCCTATTCCTCCTCCACCAATTTGAAATAGGATGTTACAAACTTGTCCAAAATGAACCCTTAGCTCCATATATCACAACCATGGATTTGGGAGAGACTATTCCTACCATCTCTTATGATGGTTCTGGGGATCCAACTCTCTTTCTCAAAACTTTTGGCAATCTTTACAAATAATGGATTCAAACAAATACCTATGCAACAACTAAGCTTCTAGCAAAAAACATTAGTAGGTGAGGCCCTATAATGGTATAGTCAACTTCCTCCTAATTCAATAGTTGATCTAGAAAGCTTAGTCAAATCCCTAATTTTTGAATTTCAACAATAAGATCTACCCAAAAATACCTTATAGAAATTCATAAATCTTAAACAAGGAATAAATGAATCAGCTCATGAATTTATTAAAAAGTGGAAAGCTTTATCCATACAAGCTAACCATAACCTTGATAGTAAAATTTTATCTCAAATATTTCTTAAAGCCCTCACGCCAACCCTCCAATATAAGGTTAGGTCTTTCTCTCCTAATACATTAGAGGAAGCCCTCGAACAAGCTAAAAGACAAGATCATCTCATGTGTGAGTTTGGATGCAATTCCAACCCATCACCCAAACTTAAAGGTACAACAACACATGTAATCTAATCCCTCTAAAGAGAAAGGAATGGAAGTTGATCGAGAACCTTCTCACTCTTCCTCCCATGCCCCTTTATCTCATGTCAAATTCTTCAAATGTTCCCACTCAACGGATAGTCCCCCTTCTTCAAGCAAGCCCTTGCCTAAATTTAGGGCGATTTATTTTGTTTGGTGGCATGCAACCATAGGAAACTCACATAGTGATTGTAAATATCTTAGGAAGGAATCCCTTAACTTATTCCTTGGTTCTTATTTCGATTACTTTGACATCATTTAAGATCGTTATGAGAAATATCAATCTTTTTAGAGAAATATCGCTCCAATCGTCAAAATCAACACCATAAAAACCCATGAAGAATGTTGTGTGTACCATAGATCACTCATATGATAAAATCTTCTTAGATTCATTAATATATTGCCAAGACTAATTATAGGTGTAAGCATGCCCATAAAGATCCTATTATTAAACCTAAGAAACTTGAAAATAACCCATCTTTGGTGGATACCTCCCAAGATTTTCCTACGGTGGAGCCTACTCCCACGTTGAGACTTCACCATGGTATCAATGGTGCCACCAAGTAAGGATCCCATTCCACCTACTTCTAACAAGATAGCTTCATTGTACACAAAACCTCCATCAAGTTTGGATGCACATCTTCTATTACGCCTCTACTACGGTATTGTTATGAGAATTACTCCAAGCCACACTGGAACTTTCTAGATGAGATAAATTCTCTTACGTGCAAAATTCCCTTTATGGATCTCATGTGTACATCAACTTCACATCGAAGGTTCCTCCTCCAATAGTTGTAAATATTCAAAGACCCTTATTTTGTGGCTCCCAAAGTTCCCTCCACATCTACAACCCTAGAAATTCATCACATAGAGACTATGGGATGACCTCCACAAACTTCACACTTTGGGATTCCTTAGCCTTGGAAATTTGTGGAGGATGACATGATTATAGATGAAGTATTATTTCATGTAGATGACCCACCCCTACTCATTAGTTTTTATCCATGATGCTCAAGTGTGTAGAGTCCTTGTGGATGAAGGGTCGGAATTAACTTTCTTTTATTATCTAATCAAGAACCTCAGATTATCCATTGAGAACTTCAAACCTACTTGCTTAAATTTTCATGGCTTTAAAAAACCAAGAAAAAACCCATAGGATGCATTTGGTTTCCCATCACAATTGGACCCAAAATGGTTTGTACAAATCTTATGGTTCTAGATCATCCTCTCTCGATATAATATCCTACTAGGTCACCCTTGGATGCATCACATGCACGTAGTCACATCGTCTGGGTACCAATGTATCAAATTCATCCACAAAAACCAACGCTTTAGGCATGATGCTGATCCCAATCCTTGGGATGTTCTAGTACCATTTCCTAATGAGCCCTTCCTAATGCCCACTACTCCTGAGATCCAAGGCATTCCATATCTGAAATTATTTGATCTTAAGTCTGAAATTCATGTTACATTAGAAAACTCAAACAATGATGAGCCTAATGAACTTTAAAATGTTCAAAAGAATATATTACTTGACAAAATTATGCAATGGTTACCTCCAGTCCTCTTACCATGGGACCGGTATCCACAACCCGAACTAGAAGAACCCATTTATCACACCTCAACTTCCAATCACTTAGAATGTAATGAATTAGGATTACAAGTTTTCTAATCATCCTCCCCTCTCACCTTGATATTTTAGAAATATATTTTTTCGTGGATATATAGGATGTGCCTAAAGAAAAGATATTTCCTTTCCCCCTCGATGATGAAGACTATATCGTTTCAGGGATAAATATAGACACTTGGAAGTATTACATTACCAACATGTCTTGGCCCAAATGTAATCCTTTTAGTCCAATCTAATACCATCATCGTGTCTTATGAACTCCTGTTTATGACACTAATGATAGTGAGGATGAAGAGGAAACACTTCCTATATCCTCCCACTAATCCTCCACTTTTGAACACTCCCCAAGGGTATTGGAATAACTCCATGATTATGCATCTCATTATCCTTATGAAGGAAATCTTCAGTTCCTAAGCAATACCTCCACACCCATAATCTTCCGAGTCACCCCTGTAGTTAATGATGGTCCTATGCTTCTAACATGGAAATTATAGCTCCTTCACCTAAAGAGGTTACCTTGGATGCTCTAGAGTGTTGGACGTATGAATAACTAGTTCTAGACAAAACCGAGATGACAAATGATATGTGGGCCTAGAAATTGATGTGGAATATCATGGACCTCTCCCCACTTTAGATAATGATGAGGCCATTTTAGAGCTCATATATGCACGAGAAGAAAATATTCCTCGAATCCATTATAAACTTGGGAATTTCCCTAAAACACCTATGCACTTTGATGATTATGTTACTACCATCGATCCTTGTTAGGATGAAGTAGCTAAATTTCTTAAGGCTTTATATCATTTACATGATGGAAATGCTATGCTAGATGAATCAACCATTAGTGTGAACTTAATGAATATCCTTTGGATGTTGTCATGCTCGGGATTGTTTCCCCCATTTATGCGAGTTTCACATTGAGATACTAAGAAAAATAAATAATTATTTGCATGGGGATATGCTGACATGTTAGGAATTGATCCAAGATTTTATCTCAAAATATCATCACCTATCCCGACATAACACATGTTCAACATAAAAGATATGAAATTTCCCTCCTAAAATCAACGACCTTTTCACAAATAAATCATTAAGCTTTATATGATAAATTCATCCACATCATGGACTATTTCAAGTGGGTTTCTAATATCATCCATGGTTAGGAAAATTGATACTCTCATCATCCACATATACATCGATTTTATAAATTTTAACCTCGATTTTCCTAAAGATAATTTTACACTATCTTCTATCGATGCCATTTTGACTCCATGATAGGGTATGAATTATATCTCTATGGACGGGTTCTTAGGATATAACCAAATCCAAATCACTCCTAAATATCAACATAAGACCACTTTTACAATAGAATGGGGTACTTATTGTTATGTCAAAATGCCTTTTAGGATCAAGAATTTCAAAGCAACATATCAACACGCCATGACCCACATCTTTCACGATCTAATACACAAAATAGTCAAATTTTATGTGGATGATCTACTCATCAAATCTTGATGCACAAACAATCATGCTCATGACCTAGACATTTCCCTAGGGCATCTTTACAAATAGAAGGTGCATATCAATCTCGGTAAATACATATTTACGGTGACTCGAGGAGAAATTTTGGGATTTTTAATATTAAAATGTGGTATCGATGTAGATCCAACAAAGATTAAGGCCATCCTTGACATGCCACGACCATATTCCATAGCTGACATACGAAATTTTCTTGGAAATATTGGGAAATATGACAATTTTCCTTGAATTCACTTATCATGTGCATGCCATAAACAATCTACTCCAAAAGTATACCAAACTTGAGTGGACCAAGGATTGTTAACAAGATTTCAACAACATGAAATAATCTCTCACCTCATTACTAACATTACAACCTCCTTCTCCTGATCGACCCTTGTTATTATATACCTCTTCCACTCTGGTGTCATTGGGAAATACAAGCACAAGAGGATGAAAGGGAAAAAAGAGCATGCCATCTATTATGTTATTCGGGCCCTACTAAATTATGATATGATACACTTTTATCGAATGGGATTTCTTAGCCATATACTACACAACTATGAAATTACGTCATTATATGCTTTACCAAACCACTTACATCATTATTCACATAAATCCCTTATGACACTTCTTCTCAAACGCTATCCAATGGATAGAACTAGGAAGTGGATGAATCTTCTCATGGAATTTGACCTCTGTATTATCACACAATGAGAAGTAAAAGGCTAAGTTATCATAGACCAATTGGTCACCACTCCTATCCCTTCCCCTTAACCTATTCATGATCTACTACCCGATGAGGACATCCTCCCCATTAAAGGTATCGACAATGCTATTTCTATCAAATATTATTTCTTAGCTTCATGGCCATTTCGAGGCACAATCCTCTAACACTAATAACGATGTGCATCCCTCACCTAAGGCCAAACCAAAACCAAGATCAAGGAAGAAGAAAATACCATTTATTTACACAGGATACATACATGTTACACTTTGATGGGGAAAAATGCCTTCAAGGAATTGGGCTAGGTTGTGTCCTCTCCGATCCTTCTAACCAAACTTTCCCCTTTCCCATTGATTAGAATTCAAATTCACCAATAACATGGCTAAATATGAAGCTCTTATCTTACGCATGCAAGCTTCCCTCAACAAGAATATTGCTTATCTCCATGCCATGGGGACTCTTAATTAGTTTTCTGAAAAGTTAGTGGCACATATCAATGTCATAGTGAGAACCTTAAAGATTATTATAACTTAGTTTAAGAGATAAAATCACATTTCACCTCCTTTACTATAGAATCAATCCCACATGAACAAAATTCATTGGTTGACTCCTTGACCATAGTTGTCACTCACTCCCGACCACATGCTAATTCTCATGAGACTACCCCCTTAGTACAAATTCATCAAACACCCATTATCTCACATAACCAATGTGTTCAAGACATCTTTAATATCAAACCAAACACCCTATAACTAATCCTTTGTATGAAAATATTCAAGAATTCATCCAATCTTATACCTACCGGATGGTACGTGACCCATGAACATAATTATGAATACAAAAAGGATATTAAATATGTAATCAAGGATGATGTGTTATATTATTGAAACTTCAAAGGTACCTACTTTGATGCATTAACAAGGATGAAGTTCCCTTTTCTTAGAAGAAATGTATGAGGAACTTGCGGTGGCCCATTGTATCAATCACGCCATTGCTAAGCAAATTCATAGATATGGGATACGATTGGCCTATTCTAAAATTCGACACTCATGCCTTTGCTAAAAGTGTAAACCTTTCCAATATAATGATGTCTTGATTAATTCCCCTCCATTGAGCTGCAGATCCATTCGCTCCTGTCCCTTCAGTATATGGGGATTGGATTACATAGGAAAACTCTTGTAGACATCCCAAAATCACTTAGCTATTCCAAATGATATCCCAATACACCTTGTTATTCACCCATTTGTGATTAATTGATTAAATCGATTAATTCATACACATTGCACCCTTTAGATTAATTAAATTAATCCATAGTACCCTTTCTCCTTGTGTTAAGTTAATTATCATTTATTAATTAAATGATTAATTAATTAAGTGTGCACATTCAACAACCACTTGGACTCCACATCCTCATCTTAGTCAACTCCACATGGACTCCACTTCACTAGTCTAGTCAATTGTACTTTTAGAATCCTAGAAAGGTGGGGCAAGTGAATTACACGTAAAACCACCTTTCTGGATGCAACTTTTTGTAATTAATTCCATTACTTCCCATGAATTCCCTAGAACTATTGCAACCTCCTAAAATGCTATTTTTAGCATATGCATTCAATCGTGTTTCAACCAACTTCCAACCACTTCTACCTCTATAAAATGCAGGCTTGTCTTATCCCAAATCCTCTTGAATTGTTTGCAAGTATACTCACAATTTGCATACATAATCTCTTTAAGCCAACTACATCCCCATTTTGGAGACCATTCAAGAGCACCCACATCCATTCACAAGGTTACACAAACAAAGTTTTTACAACCTACCCGAGGTTTTCATTGGAAGGTTTCAAAGAGGTTTGCAATTTCTTTTACTTTTCTTTTCTTGTTACATTTCTCTATTTACATTTTGGCATTCCTAGTGGGACTTGCACCCTATCTTCTTTCATTTTTGGTTTCATTAAGTATTCTTGTGATATATTTTTTCACAATAAATCTCTTGTTTGTGTGAAACTTTCACAAGTGAATTAGGAATTTACCATTGTTTACAAGTGTTTTGTATTTGTAGGAAGGTGTTTTGAATATTCCACGATTGTTTTTGTAGGATTTGCATCGGGGATTGCAAAATTCTGCTCTCTTTTGGTTTATACATTTGTACTCTTGGTTTATGCATTTATGATCTTGGTTTATACCTTTCTGTTTTTGATCTATTTTTTTCTCATCCCGTAACACCTGCACACAAAAGGAAAAAATCAGATTTTATTAACAAAAAATAACAATTAAAAAATTAGATTTTCTGAAAATAAAAATAAATTTAGATGTTAATTTTAGCATATGCTTTCAACAAAATTCTAACCACTTATGCCTCTATGAAATGTAGGTTTGTCTTATCACAAATCCTCTTGAATTATTTGCAAGTATACTATGTCAATTTGCATATAGAAGCTCTTTAAGCTAACTCGTGTAGAACTCCGCATCCCCATTTTGGAGACCACTCAAGAGAACCCACATCCATTCACAAGGTTACATAAATGGACATTTTTACAACCTACCTAAGGTTTGCATTGGAAGGTTTCAGGAGGTTTGGAAGTTTGTTTACTTTACCTTTACTATTACTTTTCTCTGTTTACATCTCCCTCGCTCTCAAGATGGTCATGTCTTCATCATCACAACCACCAAATACTTTACTAAGTGGATTGAAGCCATACCCCTCACCAACATGTTTGGACTTACTACCTCCAAATTTTTCCTCAATCAAATCATTTTCCGCTTTAGCATTCCCCAACCATCATTTCCAACAATGGAAAAAGTTTCAAATGTAAAGAATTGAGGCAACTCATGCTGCTAAGTTAAAGATCAAACCTCTAATCATCAATAAAAAATCCTACAAAAACAGGTTCGTGAGTCATGCACAGATGGCATACAAAACTATATCCTACATTATGAGAATATTGCACCAATGTCCATATGACCACTAGGGGAATGCCTTTCTCTCTTACTTATGGATCCAAGGATTTTCTTCCATGCAAGGTGGAACTTCCTCGCTCCGTATATCCCTCCATGGAATCATTCCAGAAAGGAAATATATGAGGCACATCTTCATGAACTTGACATCCGAGAAGAGCGATGTGATCATGCCAATACCCACCATTAAAAGTAGAATCATCACATGGCTAAATAACATACTAAAATTGTTCATGCACGTACTTTTGAAATGGGTGATCTTATTATCAAGCTCGATTATACCCATGAAAAAGAAGGAAAATATGCTCATAAATGGTGGGGTCCCTACCTCATCAAATATATCATCGAACCTAATACATATCGCCTTCAAACCAATGAAGGCCACATCTTCAAAGAACCAACAAATGCCCAATTTCTCAAAAAAATTATGCATGATGGATTTTGGGATTTTGGCACTCAACTACCATCTCCTTTCTTTTCTTCTTCAAATTCACTACTTCATTACCATCTCTAACAATGTTAACTCTTTCACCCTCGCCTTCCTATGGAAACGTGCAGTCTTGTACATACTTTCCTAAGATCATATCCTTTCTTGGATTTATTTTATTCTTATAACATCTACCCCATGTTTTTTTGTGTTTTTCAATATTACCATTCATCCTTTGGGATAATCATCCATGATCTATTTATTTGCACCTTTGGGTTTTATGACAATACCTCTTTGTAGATTTTACCATATGGTTTTTTGCACTTTTCTATGTTGTTAGTCACCACTTGGATTTTACCTCTATGACACCTTACCTCTATGATCTTATGACACAACATCTATCCCATGGCCTCCTAGTCGGGTGATTTATATCTTATTTTATTGATGAAACTCTAGTGTTTCTTTTCATTGTTTCTTCTTTGGGGTTCTAACAACATGCAAGATTTTTCCTTATGTGGTAGGACGACCGACATTATCAAGTACGCATTGATGGATATGTTTTATGTCAAGTAGTCCTTTAGTTACTTTTCGTATTTCCTTTCGATTTTTGTGTTATGTATCGTTCATTTTTCCGACTACCCCATGTTTCGTTATTATGACATGTGGTAATCAATGACTGGGCATATGTATACACCTAATTTTTTATGCTTCTATTTTCATACATGTTACTAACAATTTCTATTTCTAGTTTATAGTTTGCTAATGCATCGATTATAGTAACATATTCCTTAAGGGGATTGTTCCAGGATAGGGGTATGATTATTCACGTAACCATTAGGTTAGGGATGATACATGGAGAGAGAGTAGCTTTTAGTCCTATTCATGTTCTTCTTTTTCTCTTACCTTCTTATTTCCTCCACATTTCTCCTATATATTACTTGTTCGTGACCACATTTATTTTGTCTTGTATTTCCTTTTATTTCGATGACACTTTACAAACACTACCTATCATTTAGATCCCTAGCCGACGTCATCGCCCGTGGGCAATCGCCTTAATGTTATTTCAAATCCCTTTCGATGTCTTCTCCCATGGGTGATGACATTGGTATAAAGACCCCAAATCACATTTTTGCATCATCATCATCACATCAAATCAAAAGGAAGTAATCATTACATTTTCTCTCTTACACCAACTTCTTTTTCTCGCTCAACTCTTGGATTTCTTAAATCTTGACTCTTGGCTTAGAGATTATTCTTGTTTGGATTGGTTTTCTTGCACTTTGGGTCATTTATAGTGAGCTAGAATTTGGATCATTTCCCCTTCCTCTCCTAAATATAATCTCTCTTAGTGTATGGTACGTTCGGCGATAGATGCATCGGTGACCACCCCCAATAGGTAAGTACTCTAACCCGAATTTTAATTTTGTATAGAGTAGTCTCCTACATATTTGTCATGTAATTTATGTTAGCTTAGTGTTTTATACACATACTAGGATATTGTATTGTATTTCAATTCTTTATTTCACGTCTTAGATAAGCATAGACTTTAAATGTTTACCTTATCTTTATTACCCTCATATTTTCGATATCCCAATAGGGTTTCTTCCTCATCTTTGACCTAGGGCCTTAGAAACCTTAGGTTGTTCTAGTGTAAGGGTGTTGGTGAGAAAATTTGTTGGGGAAAAATTTATGTGTTTCTTGCCAACGCTTTGGGAGTCTAAGTCCATCTACTTAACCAATGTCAACTTTCGTATATGCATGCACAAGTGAAAGTGAGTTTTCTCTGGTGGCCTTACAGCCTAGGGATCCAATAGGGGCACTCCACTGACCCTGTGGAAAAGCTAACAATATATTGCTAGGGAATACTTTGTCTAAAGAGTGGGAAAGGGGAGTGAGAAAAGAGGTAGGAGAACTAATGTTGTAGGTAGAAAATCAGATTCCTGCACACACTAGTTAGAAATTTCAACACATGCATTTATGAGAAGAAACAACTCTATAAATAAAGCAAAGACCAAATAGAATTTGATGAGCACAAAGTATCAAGAAATCCCTTAGTCAAAGAAAGCTAGAAAATCCTTCTTCTTGTATTGATTGCTCAAACCAAAGTTGTACATAGTGGGGAAATGGAGGAAATTTGAGAATGAGGGGAATGGAAGAATTTGGCTATCTCCTTTGTTCTCTCAATGCACTCTTGAGTTTACAAAATCAATCACCAACCCTTTGAAATGGGAATG
The DNA here is from genome assembly GCA_018340775.1 of Taxus wallichiana var. yunnanensis. Classification (NCBI taxonomy): domain Eukaryota; kingdom Viridiplantae; phylum Streptophyta; class Pinopsida; order Cupressales; family Taxaceae; genus Taxus; species Taxus wallichiana. The sequence continues at coordinate 153,974,798 of CM031241.1, forward strand.
GCTTTACAATTTATAGAATGAGAGGTGACTCATCATCTACCCCCAATTCCTTTTCATATGTCCTCACACAACTTAAAACTTTTCAACTTCCTAGGAAACTTTTAAGTCCCTTTTTATAACATAAAGGTGACTTATTACATTAGGAACATTAAGACATATGAAAAATACAACCCCAACGTAAAATTAGAACATTGAGAAGAGAGAGAAAGTTGGGGGTATGAAGAGAAGAGAGAGAGAAGAAGAAGAGAAGATGTTGCCCCTGATGAATTCTGATGATCCTCGTTGATGGAAAGCTCCAATGTGATGAAACTCTAAATCTTCAAACTTGTGTGAAACTCCTTCAAATTGGCTCACAGATGCTTTGGAATGAGTGTTTAAAAACACTGTTGAATGGTTCTGTCAATGACCGTAACTTCCACCCCGCACAAGATACTCCTACAACTCGAGCCATGAAGTGAGTGTTAGGAGACACTATTGAATTCTCTGAGATGAGTCTCGAATTCCCTATGAGAAATGCCCATGGATGATCCCGAATGATGGTGTTGACCTGAATGATCATCCCTCTATGTCCCATTGTTCCAAAATTTCCCCTTGAGTATGACTTACCATTAATAACGAGTACCCACATGGGAGACTTATAGTAAGAGGTGATTCTTGATTCTTCTTCTTAACCATCTTGATGTGATGAAATTATTCATTCAATCCTATGCACACTACCTTCGCCTTGGCCGCTTCTTGGGTTGACTTACTATTTTTAGTAAGCACCCATATAGAGAGCTTACTATTTTTAGTAAGTGGTCATTTTCACTATTTTATGCTCTGAACACTCATTCTGACTTCTTGGTGACCTTCGGTGCACATTTCCTTTGCCACAATGCTATTACAATCACTTTTGATGAAGACTTACCAAAGATAGCAAGCATGTGTAGGAAAGATTACTATTTTTGGAAAGTAGTTTCCAGGCGCTTGGTTTATGACGGAACATATTTTTTAAACTCGACTCGTCATCATGATCATGTCCTTTGAATTTCACATAATTTTTCCCACTAGAATGCCTAGAAATAAAAATTAAAATTAAAATTTTACTTCAGTGGCTTCAGCATGGAGCTGCCATGCTAGCCATTAATGGAGCAAAAATTTGTAGGTTTGGTTTTTTTCCATTCACGAAAAAAAAAATCCATTGCGATAGGTTTTTCATTTGGATTTTGTGTGCAAGTTTTTAGCTCGTTTCCATTTCCGGATTGATGGGAAACCGACAAATGTGAGTTGGTGCATGAAATGGGGATTTTTTTGGAACAAATGTTTCAGGCACCATTTGACCTCCCGTTTATTGCATCTTGATCATCTTGAAAATGTGGAAGTCTACAAAATATGACACCTCAATCGACTTGTATTTTGTAAGATATGAAGATTTTTCGATTAGGTGACTTCGTGGTTATTTGGCGAAAAATCTTCGTTTTTCTTCATTTCTCTGTCATTCTTCTTTTTTGACCCATTTTTTCTCTAATACCTATGAATTTTCATGGATTGGAGGATTTTTGGCCATGAAAGAGCTAGTTTGGAGAAAAATGGTGGATTGGGTGTCTGGACAAGCATGAACAAAGCTATGGCAAGGTATGAAGTTGTGAAGAAGAAATGGGGGAAAAATGGCTAAGTGTCCGATTTCAAACATTTAAAAAATGCATAGCAAGGGTGGGAACATTTTTTCATGTCTGATTTCCCTCACCTCAAAGGGATGTGAGGGACATAAAATTCCACGGTGAGCAAGGTGATGACACGTGGTGGAGATCTAACAGTTGAGAATGAAGGCTTGACAAACACTTGGGGGCTAGAAATTCACTCTTGAAGAGGTCACATGAGTGACCAGGAGTATCCTTAGGGGCTGGGTGCATTTTTCCATGTTTTATGTTCCTCACATCAAATGGACACGACCGACATCAAATCTCAAGGAGCTCAAGGTGATGACACATGGCGGATATCGAACGGTGAAGGCTTTAAGCTCCTGCAAGCACCTAGGGGCTAAACCGCAATCCCGAGGGTTGTATGTTGGTCCAGAGAGCTTCATGGGGGTTGTGCACATTTTTCCAACCTTTATTTCCCTGACCTTGTGGGATTTGAGGGACACAAAATCCCGCCAAGCTCTTGGAGCTGACACGTGTCCCCTCGAACTCGCTCCAAGAGGACGACTTGAAACGATGATAACTTGAGCTCTTAATGGACCTTTTTGATGAAATTGTATATGATATTGACTAAAAATGGCCTTATAAATCCAATGGTGGGAATCTCGGGTCTTTATTCCTCCTTTTGACCTTTGAAAGGGTGAATTTTTGATTTGGTACTCCACTTATGCATGAGAAAAACTTCTTGCAGAACCATTGCGCTAAAGTGTTGTGAAAAAATAATTTCACCATCTTTTAGGGATTGGAATTCCATTTCGATGATGTTTTTTTCTCCTAACTCCATCCAGAGCTCCCGAAATCACCTTCCAGAAGCTCAACAATTTTTTTGGCATGTGCACTGCCTAGGCCTGTGAACCTTGATTTTTATCAAACTGCTCCAAACTCTCCAAATATTCCCTAAATATTCCAAAATAAATTCCATGATGTTTATAGAAATTCAATTTACCTCTACTCTGGGGGTGTGCTCGTTTTTGTAATAAATGCCCCAATGATGATACAGGTCTCCTCGCAAGGTGTTCGGGATCCGGAAAAGCCCTCGGAGTATGCGTTAACATCCCGCATGCCCCGCTTAGCCCCCGCGCCCTTTGTTTTCCCCTTTTTCCTCTTTCCTTGGCCTCTTGACCTTGATGGACAAAACCGCCGCCTGCAGGCGGTCTCGTGACCGCCGCCTGACGAAGGGCGGCGGTCTATAACCGCCGCCACCTGCTTTCGGAGCAGCGGTCTGTGCGCGCGTTTTCCAGAACGCTCTTTTGACGTGACTCGCGTGAAATATCACGTTTCACCAGCTTTTCTTTGCCGACTTGAGCATGCATTAATGTTTTTGGTCCCCTGGAACAGTGTTTTTCCTTTGTTTATTGTTTAGGAGTTCAATTTGGTTTTGGTTTTTGAGTGTTGGAATTCCTATAAATGCATGGTTTGTGTACATGCAAATGGTCTGATTTTGGTGAAGATTTTGGTGAAGAATTTGGTGCAGGTTTGGTGCGAAGCTTGGCTGGATTTTGGAAGTTTGATCTTTGCTCTCATTCCCTCATTTTAGTGTTTTAGTTAGTTAGCTTGTTTAGAAGCCATAGCTTGAATTCACTTGCATCTTTTGTTAAATTGCTCAGCTGTTGGTAAGCCACAGACCCATCTTGTGCAGGCGATTTGTTGTTTCCATCCAATCCGGTTAGAAGCTTGCCTCTGAATTCCTCTTTGCTGTAGATTTGTTTTTACTGTGACTTAGAGTTCTTAGTTCAATTCATTATATACCTGGTTAGCTTTATTCAGCTGTTGGTAAGCCACATATCCAACTTGTGCAAGCAGTGTCTTTATTTTGGAATAGAATAGCTTAGGAAGCCATTAAAGTTGCAGGTTTTGCTCTTCGTATAGGATAGTTGCAGGTTCTGGTCACTTCACGTTGCATGACTCGCAGTAAAATCCCGCTAGGAATCGCATAAGCCAAGCTCTGTACTCTTGCGCTATCCCTCTCCTACTCGCATTCTCGGTCTGCATTCTGAGCTGTCCTTGTCCCAAAATCTACTCCTATCGGTGCTAGCATTACACGCTTTTCTGGATCCAAGTGAACACGAAAGAACGAGAAGATCATGCGAGGGGCGAGATCACATACACCATCGGATTCGCCACTATTCTGCGGAATCCAGGTTTTACATTTCAAAGTTCTAGTCAGATTCATATCAAATAGAGTAGTTAATCGCTTTATTTCATTTCATTCTATTCTCGATATTGCCAGGGAAGCTGTGGGGATTGATAGTTTCTGAGAAACTATGATTCACTCCTCACTTCTGAGGTAGGATCGAGAATCTTGCCGGTAGATTAGACAAACTGTTTTATTTAGAATAATTCTATAAATCACACAGGTAAATAACCACACTCGGTTATCTTGTCTGTTTTAAATTATTGTTTAGTTATTATTTCTAGATATGCTTAAAATAGTTTGTTTTTCTTAGAATTGTTAGAATATTTCATAGAAAAATAAAAGTTATATGTAGTTAGATTTATTTCACTTAGTTAGAATTTGTTTCATCACAGTTAGATTGCATTTTGTTTCGTATGACAATCACGGGACCTCAAGAGCCCAGGGAATATATATTTGAGCCAATCGTGCCTCAACCAAACCTAGTCACAATGAATAGTTGACATAGACCAAAATCTCAGGATACAAGTATTCCGAACAACCACAGATTTACAACTGATCAGTTCACAGTTAAGAGGATTAAACATAGAAGACGACCAAGCACATGCGTTTTGGTCAAGTCAGCCAAACTACAGATTACTCTAGAAAACATCCACATGACTGTAGAAGGGCTCGAAAGAGAACAAACATTCGGGTGCGATCCTCTAGTTCCACAGCCAGACGCTGGAGACACCCTCGTAGATATAGATACCAGCTTAAGAATCCAGGTTGCGAGAACGTCTGTAAGGTATTCTGAGAAGATTGCACAACTATTGGTTCTAAACATAGAAGCTGAGAAAGCATACGATTACTGGATACTAGGGATTAGAACTTGATCTCGCGTATGACCATAACAGGACCGCAACAACCAAGAGTCTACGGTTGTGATCCACAGATCCCACAGCCCAACGAATCCACAAGTCAGTTAGATATAGACACTGGCCTACGCACACTAGTGTTTCAGTCCACCCCACTTCCACCTATCATCATCGAACAACTATCCTTACTAGATATAGCGGCTAACGAAGCTAGGGAATTCTGGACTAGGCCAGAAAATCGTCCATAGAATCGATTATATTCATCATCCACTATATGACCTTATCGGGAGATATACACGAAACAATCCCAGGTCATTTTCCACGTATTCCACAACCCATAGATCGAATCACGCCAGAGCTCGATATTGATTGGAGCCTTCGAGCAGTCATCCTCGCTGATCGATCTATCACACCAGTCCAAGTTAGAAGGGCCTTCTTTGCCTTAGATTCGCAAATTCCACTAGTGCGTGTCGAAGACATTAGACTGCCTAACTAGTTTGTCTGCATATTCCATCCCCACCGGCTGTCTCGGCACGACCTCGGGAGGTCGGGTACGCGGAAGAGTTACTTGTTGATTCTCACGCTCGCCTGTCACTTTTCCGACGTACAAAATTGGTGAACCCGACGTGAAACAAACAATCTGTTTCACCTTCTCTTTGAGAAGTTTCATCTTCTCTCATCCACCTTCGCTCCTTCCCATTATTCTGCGGGTATTCATATACCCCCCGAATATGTCGGGATTCGACGCATATGGCAGACCCCTCCTGGGTCTTGAGGCATACTACGCCCAACAGAATAGGGAATCATCACCCTCGCTCTCAGTATGGGGTGACAACTATTCAACTAATCAGTTGTCAACACAAACCCCAAGAATCAGATATAGTTCGTCTTTTCAAACTGAAGAGTTAGATCAACCCCTTCGAACCCAACAAACAGAGCCTTCAGGTTCAACAATATGACGTTTACAGGAGAATCTGGTTCATCTCCTCAAATGTTACTCAGACCACAAATTAGTAGGCAATCAGATCCATACCTGGTCTTAGATGATGGACAGTCAACACGTTATCCTAGGAGTGAACAACACTCCCGGGGAATGTACCCATCTATAGGAGGTTTACAAATACAACCCGAAATCTCTTTTCAAGAAAATACCTCTATGCCACTGCATACAGGAAATATTCTGGGAGAAACTTGGCAAAATAGCGATCAGTTTATGACAGGATATCACGTACCTTTACAACACCAAGGTATACAACAAACGCCGCTCAGGCAAAGTACCGTGGCTTCACCAAATGAAGTCATTTCAACGTTAGTAGAAAGAGTGAGAGGGTTAGAACTGGCTCAAGCAAGTCAAAATTCTCCGTTCATACAAACAGGAAGTTCCAATCCTCCATACCACTCCAGTGGGTAGATCTCCTTACGGGAGTAGGCACGTTAGGCATGCCTCCTCAATATCCACAACAAACGCCAACAAGGCCTATCATCTCTAACACTATTCCTCCCGGTCTAGTGTCGAACAGTCCATTCCTCGACAATACCCCATCCTATTTAAACATGTACTCTAAATCACCACAAGGAGATATGTTCTCCTCTCCTGGTATGTTTGCTCAAACGCAGGGACCTCCCTATGCCCCTGCCAATGCGTATGCTGCACCATATCAACAACCTATCCCACCACTCCTCGTGAAACACCATCAATGGTCGAAAGCTATGCGATAGGGACGTATTCAGAATATCTAAAGGAACCCTTAGATTTCACCATACGAAGCGTCATGCTTCCAAGACCTCTCCCTGATTTGCCCAAGTTCAAGGGTGAGGGAGATCCAACGCACATATCAAAGCTTACGCTACAGCCATACGAGAATTACTCCCTTGGGATGGGGTTGTTGCTAAAATATTTCCCAAAACACTGGAGGGCATTGCTCTCGATTGGTATTATAGAATACCTGAAGCTTCCATACATTCATTTAAACAACTCGTGTCAGAGTTCATCAAAGCCTTCGACATGAACAAACTATTGAGAACAGGAATCAGGGAATTCTTGCATATCAAACAAGAACACAATGAATCTGTCGCTCATTTCATCCAGAGGTGGCGTACAGTTCTTTATTCATCAGCAAGTGCTCCAAACATGGATCAGATGGAACTATGCGATTTATTCCTTCATTCTCTCAGTAGAGAAGTGAAGGAAGAAGTCCAGAAGTTCCCACTAAGGACTTATGATGAAGTACTTGAGAGCGCTCTACGAATAGACCAGGCAGCAATAGATAGTGGTCGTAAGACGTATGGAGCAAACGGGAGGTTAATCACCTCCACTCAAAATACTACAACTACCACAAACGTCAATCAAGGACCCAAAATCCTTAACAAAAATCGTGGGGTAACAACGGATGGGGTAACCGACCAGCCCAAGAGGGTAAATGTTGTTAATACTCCGTCACAAACAAACAACCAGCGAAACAACAACTTTACCCGACGGTCAATACAGTGGATTTTAACCATCCACAACAACAACAACAACAACGGTGAAATCCCATACAAGGGCCAAGCCAAAACTCATTTGGTTACCAAAACCAAAGTCAAAACCAAAAACAACAATTCCAAAACTTTGGTCCTAATAGGCAACAGTTTGATCGAATTTTAGGCCACAATACACACCAAACCAACAAAACGGGAATTATAATCCCAATTCTTATTGTGGTTTCCATAAAATTCATGGTCACGACACTAGAACGTGCCGTGACTACAATAAATTTATGCAACGTTTGCCAGAAGAACAAAGACAGTTCTTCACAGACTTGTTTTTGGCAGATCCCGTCTCATCATCACCAAATACTCTCGCAGGGGCAGTTTCCCCTCAGAATGCTCCCCTCAAGATCTTTAATGATCCGCTCCCAAATCATGATAGCAATAGGCTGAATCCAACCGGAACAAACAAAGGTGCAATAACGGGAAACAATGATCATGAAGCTTCGACTTCATTAAATCCGTCAGTTGCGCCACAGTTGGGAGCTCAACCAAGACCTAAGATAGTTAGTTTGGTAGAATTAGACGCTGAACTACCTATCGAAGCTATAACAAGAACACGAGAGTATTTCTCTCAACCAAGCCCAAGTCATCTGCCAGAGGCAGATAAGAGTCAGCAAATAGTTGAAAAACCCATCGGTGCGTATGATTTAATTAGTGACCTAACAAAGACCTTCTCACACATTTCATTTTTGGACTTACTAAAGAACTCTCCCCCTCACAGAGCTGCTCTTTTAGAAGCATTAGGTCTAGGCCATCTAATTAACATCACTCCACCTCCCGAAACACAAGTAAATCACGTAGATTTTGATATCCACCCTCCGGGGCAGCCGGACAAGGATGTCGAATTCATCTTCGAAATAAGTAAAATGCCCACAGATGCTGAGATCGCACGCCGAGGTGACCCAGCCTTACACTTGCAAGTGTGGGTTTATAATAACTATGTAAAACGGGCAATGGTTGACGATGGGGCTGCAGTTAACATAGTCCCTTTCTCTTTCCTCCAAAAACTTGGATATGGAGAAACAAACTGTTCCACTACACGAAATACCTTGAGAGGCTATGATAGCCTTAAAGCCACTTCGATAGGAACTATAATACTGCCGGTCACCTTAGGGCCCAAAACCATCTTGACTGAGTTTTACATTATAGATCGGGAAACTAACTATAATATGATCCTCGGCCGACCTTGGATACATCGAATGAAGGCAATCCCTTCCACGCTATTTCAAGAAGTAAGATTCTTGCATCTGGGAAAGGTATTTGTAGCCAAAGGTGATCCAAAACCTTTCGATTTGCACCTAGCTGATTTAAAGAAAAGACCAGGGGTGCACTCAGAATTTGAGCTGCCAACAAACCAACTTAATAAACCCTCTGACCCAAAGCCAGAGGAAAAGTTGATACCTACAACGGATCTTGAAACTACCAGCATAGCCAAAACAACTCCAACCCCTAAAGGTAAAACTAAAGAAACAGTATCATTAGGGACTACTGCGAAAATCGTTGAATTGATAGAACAAGATTCACCAATGTTCTTACCATTCGATTCAGTAGGCATAGGATTTTCCCTAGGTGTTGGTTCCTTACCGGCAGAGGATCTCTGTATGATAGAAGTAGAGTGTGCAAACGCGGCAGATGCCCCAACATCTACACTCCCGGCTAAGTATTGGACTCTCCATTTCGATGGAGCTAAATGTCGTTATGGAGCGGGGGCAGGTATAATTCTTACTTCGCCCGAGGAGAAGGTCCTCCCATTCTCATTTAAGTTAAACTTTGAATGCACAAACAACGGCGCTGAGTACGAAGCCCTCCTTCTTGGCCTCACCTTAGCCAGAAGGATTGGTATTGATAACATCAGAGTCTTGGGAGACTCGCAATTAGTAACAAACCAAGTTTCTGAAGTATATGAAACTAAAGCCGAACATTTACAACTCTACAAAAACGTTGTATTAGATTTAAGCAAGGCGTTTAACTTCATATCCATTGAAGCGATCCCGCGAGAGAAAAATCTTCTCGCCGATTCAATAGCAACCTCGGCATCACGTTTTACTCCAAGCAATGAGCTAGAAGATACTCACTTCACAGTATCCATTCGTGACGAGCCATTAATAAAAACAATGACAAATCCTCTTTTAAGCGGAAGTGAATCTACCGTCCTAGACCATGTTGGAAATGATGCGGCTACTTTGGATTATTTAAATGCCTATGCAGCATTACATCTCTCCTATCACATGCTAGATTTATCCCTGATCCCACATTCGTCCTCCTACTTCGGAAATCCCGTAACGGATCTTCCGTCACAAAGGGAACCTAACATATACGCAATAGAAAATGGGGATGATTTAGATTTACCTCCAGCACCACCTGAGTTCGAAGAGGGTAACGCCTCTTTAATCGAAGAAACAATCGATGTCAACATTGGGACAGAAGATGAACCAAGAATATTGAAACTAGGTTCTTCGTTGACACCAGAAGAAGTGGAAATACATACTCAGGTTCTCAAAGAACATCAGAAGGCATTTGCATTTAATTACAAGGAGATGACGGGAGTCGCACCCCACATTGCGGTACACAACCTCGTCACTAGATCGGATGCAAAGCCAATTAAACAAAAATCAAGGCCCATGAAACCCAAAGTAGCTCTCATGGTAAAAGAGGAAGTAATAAAACTCCTTCAGGTAGGATTTATCAAGCCAGTTGACTACTCCCAATGGGTATCTAATATCGTTCCCGTTCTCAAGAAGAATGGAAAGATACGCATTTGCATAGATTTCCGAGACATCAACAAAGCGTGTCCTAAAGATGATTTCCCATTACCATCCATAGACGTTATTGTTGATGCAACAGCTGGTTTTGAACTTTTGTCTCTCATGGATGGATTCTCGGGATACAATCAAATCAGAATATCCGAGCAAGATCAAGCTAAAACCACGTTTATAACTCCTTGGGGAACCTATTGCTACGCTGTTATGCCATTCGGTCTTAAGAACGCCGGTGCTACGTACCAGCGGGCCATGACATACATATTTCACGATCTAATTCATAAAATCATGGAATCTTACGTAGACGACTTATTGGCTAAGGCCAAAAAGCGTTGTGACCATCCCGAAGTACTCCGCATCATTCTTTCACGCCTAATAGAATACGGAGTCACGCTAAACCCAGAGAAATGCGTCTTTGGTGTAACAGGAGGAAAGCTCCTAGGTTACATCATATCGTCACGAGGGATCGACGTTGATCCAACCAAAATTCGGGTTGTCCTCGAAATGGTCCCACCTTCGAGTGAATCTGGAATCAGATCATTTCTCGGGAAGCTAGGTGCAATCCGGAGATTCATCCCGGACTTAAGCTTCGCTATTCATCCAATCAACAATTTACTCAAGAAAGACTATAGCATTGATTGGACCGAAGACTGCAACGAAGCTTTCAACGCAGTTAAACGTTTCTTGCTGTCACCACCTACGCTAATGCCACCTAAGCTGGATCACCCGTTAATCCTATATTCACGAGCTACCAATGTCTCGCTGGCCTGTATGTTGGCCCAAGAAGATGATGACAAGAGAGAACGTGTGATTTATTTCATTAGCCGAACACTGCTCGACTATGAAACATGCTATACACAAGCAGAGCGAGAATGTCTTGCCATAGTCTTTGCTACTAAACGTCTAAGACATTACATGCTGAATCAAGAAACAAAGGTCATGGTAAAGACGGACCATTTACGGACTTTTCTCACACAAGGTTCCTTATCCAAAAAGGCTGGACGTTTTATAACCTTAATGGGAGAGTTCGAATTAACATTTGTAAATCAGAAGTCAGTTAAAGGACAAATCATCGCGGATTGGTTAGCTGACAACCCATTAGACGGAGGTGATCTAGTAGATTTGGATTTTCCAGATGAATGCGTATACTACATCGAAACTCGACCTGCTATTTCTGAGTGCCCTTGGTACACTGATATCATTAATTATATCATGGACCATACGTACCCGGATGCAGTGACACCACAACAAAGAAGGTGATTACGCATAATCGTAGCCAAATATGTCATTATAGAGCAGGTGCTCTATCGAAAAGCATTCGATGGAATGCTCTTAAGGTGTGTCGACACAGAAGAGTCCAAGAGGATTCTCCATGAATCCCACAGCGGTATATGTGGAGGCCACTTCGGTGGCCATGCCACTGCTCGAAAAATACATCGAATGGGCTATTTCTGGCCCACTCTAGAACATGACGCGATAGAGTTTGCACGCAGGTGTCATAAGTGCCAGGAATTCTCCCACGAGATCCACATGCCAGCACAAGCTCTACAACCAATCGCTACTCCATGGCCCTTTTCTACATGGGGCCTAGACTTAATAGGGAAATTCTCTCCCTCATCCACAGACGGCCACAATTTTATAATTACGGCCACTGAATATTTTACCAAATGGGTGGAGGCCATGCCTCTTACTACCGTACCTGGTTCTGTAATCGCTAAGTTCATTTTAAATCAAATCATTTGCAGGTACGGTATCCCACAAATCATTATCTCAGATAATGGAACTTCTTTCAAGAATGAAGAAGTTCGTGAACTATGCAACAAATTTAAAATAAGCCATCATACGGCTTCCTTGTATTATCCCCAAGCCAATGGGCAGGCTGAAGCAACAAACAAAACGCTGAAAGCCATTCTCCTTAAAACGGTGAAAGAAAACAAGCGAGATTGGCATTTGAAGTTATATCCGGCCTTGTGGGCCCACCGAACCTCAATAAGAACACCAACAGGAGCAACTCCTTTCTCGCTAGTATTTGGGGCAGAAGCAGTTCTCCCACTTGAGGTCGAAATACCCAGTCTCCGCATTTCACTACAAGGGATTCTGGATGAAGACGCTTACAGAGAAGTACATCTTTCCCAATTAGAAAGCCTAGATGAAATTAGGTTAGATGCTGAACAACGGCATAGAGCTTATGCTGACCGAATGTGCCGGCAGTATAACAAGAAGGTTTATGAACGCGATATATACGAAGGTGATCTAGTTCTAAGACTAGACAGCCGGATCGACAAGAAGACCGGCGAAGGAAGGAAATTCCGGCCCAAATGGTTGGGCCCATACCGAGTCACGAAGGACTATGGAAATGGTGCATACCTCTTATGCACGCTAGAAGGTGAGGAATTTGGTGAAACAGTCAATTCCCTGCACCTCAAGCGTTTCTACGCATAAGCAGCTAGCACTACCTATATAACTATCTACATTGCATCTTCATATAGATTTAGATCATTTTGTCCACTTGTTCTTACACAAATTGTGATCAAGGAATCTATTCTCAAAGTAATTCATTACAAACTCATGATGTTGTTGGCACAAAACTTTCTAATCATATCTCTCCATTTTCGCGATATCATCAATCACTTCAGAATCTTTTATCAAATAAAATCAAACATGACGAAGTCTTAACGGTAACCATACCAAGATCTGCAAGTTTGTTCTCGCTTTGATTTCTTCTTAGGATTGGTGTCTTGCCTATGGTCTGTTCTAGAAGCTTCATGGTGTCACATCTATCCCATATATACATCTCTTTGGAAACAAGCATATACTGACATTTTACTCAAAAAGACAAGTCAAAAAGTGATTAAACAGAAAATTTTATTTTTACACATTTCCTTGCCCTACCAACCTTCGGTGATGAGCTTGCGTCTCTTACTAGTGACGTAGGGTTGGGAAAGGATGGAAATGCCCTTACTCACCTATGCCTTGCCCACGGTGATAAACCCACGCTTCTTACTAGTAGCATGGGGCAAAGTGTAGGGGGTCCTCTAGACAATGCAAACATTAAAAGGTCATAAACAAACTATTCAAACTTTGAGTCAAAAACGAATGAATCAGATGCTCAAAATTCCAAGAGAGTTAAAAATCCTAAAAACCAGATTTTGTCTACTATGTGGCCATCTACGGGTCTAAGTCTGGATAAACCGCAAAGCAAGTTGCACCCAAAACTATGAAGTCATTCGGGTGGAGTAAGCTTGTAGTTTTCAATTTGGTTCCACCAAAGCTTCGTCTGTCTTTCATCACTATCATTTCACCATATTTCATACACTTGCGCCCTTCTTGGCTCTTGGTGATGAGCCCTCGCATCCTACTAGTTGCGTGGAGTTAGGAGTGGGGCAAGTTAATCTGTTCATCATACTGGTTATTTTCATCACTTTGCCAAAACAAACATGAGGTATCCAAATTGCTCACAGAAGCTAAGATTTAAGATCACAATATATCTACAATATCATGTATCAGCATCATGAAACACAAAAAGAAAGCAAGCATTTGCATCATCATTCTCTCCATTGCATACATTCTAGAAAGCATATAAAACATACATCGTAGTATACACAAAGCAGCTGGAAACAGAAAGGAAAACACGAGTGACAAAGTTTTGATCCAAAATCAATGCATATATATAAATAATCAATGTTTGTATACAATGCCATCATGCGTTAGGCATGGTCAAAACGCTCAAAGAGCCCGTGATATACAAAAGAATCCATGATACAAAATATACAAGGGCCAAGTCGCCTCTCAACCCCTACGCGACCCCTCCGAGGGTGCGCGCCCTCGCCTAGGACTCCGGCTACGCCGGCGCTCTGAATGCACGGAGGGCTCAGGGTCTCGAGGAGCAGCCGCGGTCTCGCCACGAGAATGGCTCCTCATAAGACGCTCGGCTGTCCTATAGCCTGCCAACTCTGTACGGAGGGTCGACACCATCCTGGCCACATGCCAAACAGGAGCGAAGACGTCAGTATGCCTACCGGCTGCTGAAGGCTCCCCGGCATCTACAGATAGCTCCGCATGCGGGTCTTATCCATAGGGATCATCAGAGAATCAGTGCATACCCTACGGATTAGATCCCGCCACTCGTCGACGGTCTCTGCAAAACAAAGAAGAAAGACGAATTAGAAACTAGGCAAGAGGCTAAAATATACAAGATACAAATATAAGGAGAGATAGCAGTTAAAACAAGTCCTAAATCAAACTAACACTGAAAGGGAGAGAGGATGACTTACTCGGGTCACCGGGCCTCCAAGATGGGTCACTAGGGCCAGCGCCCGCTGCAGATGCCGCTGCCGACTGAGGGGCTGCTCCTGTAGTAGGGGCAACATGACGTCCCGCAACAGACTCATCCTCTCCACCACGGCCCTGAGAGAGTGGCTCCTCTGAAACTAGAGTCTCTCTCTCTGCACTCTGCTCCTCCCTCTCTGCCTGCATAATATCCTGAGTGTCATGCCACTCAGGATCGCTGTCATCCGTCTGCTCCTCTGACCCTCCCTCTGTGGACTCCTCAGAATCGGAGTCAATATCTATAGGGTCATCGCTACTATGAGCAGGACCCGCAGTAATCCGAAGTAAAGGTGCCCGAGGCGCACCAGCTCTCCCTCTGGCCCGAACAATCCCCCTGGCTGCAATAGGAATACCAGGGGTGACCACTGTCCAACCACGGCCTCTAGGCCCCCCTCTAGCCTCCCGGACTGATCTATAGACTGGTGCCACTGGAGGAAGCATGCCCACATATGGGAGGCCGAACTGCTGAGGAACCCTGCCGAAAGGATGTACCTCCACCCGTCCCACACGGTCAATAAGCTGCCCTGTGGTGGAGCAAGAGATCAATGTGAGAGCCTCCTCTCCCCAAATGCCGGCCATGAGCTGGTACGGTATGGCCTCCATATCTGCTGTGGTGAGGGAAGCTACTGGCTGGTGAGGTGCTCTAAGCACCGACATATCTGACCATCTGGCTGCCCTCACAGCCCCGGGATCTGCCACCTCCACGCCTCTGCCATAGGGAATGAAGCGCTCATACACCCAACTCATAACTAGAGTAGGGTGGCTCAAAGACTGTCCCTGTAAACGGACCACCCTGTATAAGTCGTGATAAGTGGTCCCCAAAATATCTGCGCCCCAGGCGTATATCCGACCATGCCCCTCTATCTGTGCAATGATGGGGGCCCAGCAGTATAATAAGGTATCCCCTCCCTTGTCCCCGATCAGTCTCGAGGCAAGGATCCCCATGATAGCCTGTCGAAATATGGGGATGGGCAAAGAAGGAATGGATCTGACTCTCACTCCCTTCTTCGGCCCCGTGGAGATAGCTGCATCCCCCATGTAGCCTGCCCACTGTGCAATCTGTGCTCTGGACCCAGCTGTCTCCAGTGTGAGCCTCCTCCCGATGATCGGGACCCCCAGGATACGGTAAACATCCTCCAAAGTAATCGTCCACTCACCGCGGACCCCTGGCAGTCGGAAAGTGTTCCGATCTGCATCCCAATAAGAAAATAAGTCACAAAGGATGTGACTAGATGGCGTGACATGGGGCACGCGCGATATACGCAATATGCCGGCCCTCTGCAACTGTATCCTCCTCATCTGAGAAAGGGCATCCAACACCCCGGGCAACCAATCACACTCCCTCTCTCGACTCCATCTAATGTACTCCTCCCTCACCTGCATACACCCAAAAACACACAAAACAGAGCAAGTTAGTATCTAATCAATGCCGAGGGAGTCATAAAAACGTACAGAAGTGATAAAAATACAAGAACAAACTCAAAAGCAAGTCCCTTTTGCTTTCTGTGCAAAACCGCCGCCCTGAGCAGAGGGGCGGTTTTGTAACCGCCGCCTTAAGGGAGGCGGTCGTGTAACCGCCGCCCTGAACAGGGCGGCGGTCATGTAACCGCCGCCCTGGCCAGGGCGGCGGTCGCGGTCCGAAAACCCGCGCGGGTTTTTAAACCTAAAAAGCCCAAAAAATGCAAAAATTGACCATTTTGGCTAAAAACAAAGCCTACCCAGTAGGCGCCCCCCCTAGGTGGACCTTTTGAACCTAGCATTTTCAAAAATACCCCCCCCATTGCAAAGAATTTACCATTTCAAATTTGAAGGGGGAAAAATGCAAAATTAAAGAAAACCAACCTGTGATCTCGCGGGGTGGCGTTCCGCACGTGGGGGCATGATCGCTATCTCACTCCGGACGTTTCGACTCTATTCACAAGAAACCGTCACCGTGGGTCCCAGAGCTCAAAATCTATCAAATCGACTCGCGCAAATGAATAGGAAAATGGGCCCACTTTCATATATATATTGTTCTATTTCGTTTTAAAATGACTTTTCGCAGGTTCGGAGCGCTGACGGAGGTAAGTTCCTATCCCCGCACAAATGGTACGTCCTCTTTCCCTGTTATTTTAGTGTTTGTTTTCCAAATTATTGTATCTATCTGCACTTGAGTTCTCTTTTCATTTTGCAGGTAGCGGGAATTTTGGATGGCGTCATTTCGACACACGGACGTGTAAGGTATAACTTCTAACTCCCCATTTCGGGACGGCCATACTCGGACCCACCGTTTTATGCCTCTTCATGGCTAAAACGCTTCTCCGAGGGGGCAATATGTACGTACCCAAAATTGTAAGTCTTGTCTTCCGCGAGCAGTGTAATAAATGCCCCAATGATGATACAGGTCTCCTCGCAAGGTGTTCGGGATCCGAAAAGCCCTCGGAGTATGCGTTAACATCCCGCATGCCCCGCTTAGCCCCGCCCCTTTGTTTTCCCCTTTTTCCCTCTTTCCTTGGCCTCTTGACCTTGGTGGCAAACCGCCGCCTGCCCAGCGGCGGTCTCGTGACCGCCTCCACGAATAGGGCGGCGGTCTGTGACCGCCACCACGGCGGTCTGTTTCCACCGCCCTACTCGGGCGGTCTGCGTGTTTTCCAGAATGCTCTTTTGACGCGACTCGCGTGAAATATCATGTTTCACCAGCTTTTCTTTGCCGACTTGAGCATGCATTAATGTTTTTGGTCCCCTGGAACAGTGTTTTTCCTTTGTTTATTGTTTAGGAGTTCAATTTGGTTTTGGTTCTTGGATGCTTGAATTCCTATAAATGCATGGTTTGTGTACATGCAAATGGTCTGATTTTGGTGAAGATTTTGGTGAAGAATTTGGTCTAGAGTTTTTGGTCTGAAGCTTGGCTGGATTTGGAAGTTTGATCTTTGCTCTCATTCCCTCATTTTAGTGTTTTAGTTAGTTAGCTTGTTTAGAAGCCATAGCTTGAATTCACTTGCATCTTTTGTTAAATTGCTCAGCTGTTGGTAAGCCACAGACCCATCTTGTGCAGGCAGTCTGTTGTTCCACCCAATCCGGTTAGAAGCTTGCCTCTGAATTCCTCTTTCTTTGTAGATTTGTTTTTTGTGACTTAGAGTTCTTAGTTCAATTCATTATATACATGGTTAGCTTTATTCAATTGTTGGTAAGCCACATATCCAACTTGTGCAAGCAATGTCTTTATTTTGGAATAGAATAGCTTAGGAAGCCATTAAAGTTGCAGGTTTTTCTCTTCGTATAGGATAGTTGCAGGTTCTGGTCACTTCACGTTGCATGACTCGCAGTAAAATCCCGCTAGGAATCGCATAAGCCAAGCTCTGTACTCTTGCGCTATCCCTCTCCTACTCGCATTCTCGGTCTACATTCTGAGCTGTCCTTGTCCCAAAATCTACTCCTATCGGTGCTAGCATTACACGCTTTTACGGATCCAGTGAACACGAAAGAGCGAGAAGATCATGCTTGAGGGACGAGATCACATACACCATCGGATTCGCCAGCTTACGTGCGGAATCCAGGTTTACATTTCAAAGTTCTAGTCAGATTCATATCAAATAGAGTAGTTAATCGCTTTATTTCATTTCATTCTATTCTCGACATTGCCAGGGAAGCTGTGGGGATTGATAGTTTCTGAGAAACTATGATTCACTCCTCACTTCTGAGGTAGGATCGAGAATCTTGCCGGTAGATTAGACAAACTATTTTATTTAGAATAATTCTACAAATCACACAGGCAAATAACCACACTCGGTTATCTTGTCTGTTTTAAATTATTGTTTAGTTATTATTTCTAGATATGCTTAAAATAGTTTGCTTTCCTTAAAATTGTTAGAATATTTCATAGAAAAATAAAAGTTATATGTAGTTAGATTTATTTCACTTAGTTAGAATTTGTTTCATCACAGTTAGATTGCATTTTGTTTCGTATGACAATCACGGGACCTCAAGAGCCCAGGGAATATATATTTGAGCCAATCGTGCCTCAACCAAACCTAGTCACAGCAATAGTTGACATAGACCAAAATCTCAGGATACAAGTATTCCGAACAACCACAGATTTACAACTGATCAGTTCACAGTTAAGAGGATTAAACATAGAAGACGACCAAGCACATGCGTTTTGGTCAAGTCAGCCAAACTACAGATTACTCTAGAAAACATCCACATGACTGTAGAAGGGCTCGAAAGAGAACAAACATTCGGGTGCGATCCTCTAGTTCCATGACCAGAGATCATTTGGAGACACCCTCGTAGATATAGATACCAGCTTAAGAATCCAGGTTGCGAGAACGTCTGTAAGGTATTCTGAGAAGATTGCACAACTATTGGTTCTAAACATAGAAGCTGAGAAAGCATATGATTACTGGATACTAGGGATTAGAACTTGATCTCGCGTATGACCATAACAGGACCCATGAACAACCAAGAGTCTACGGTTGTGATCCACAGATCCACATTGACCCAACGAATCCACAAGTCAATTAGATATAGACACTGGCCTAGCCTCACTTTGGTATTTCAGTCCACCCCACTTCCACCTATCATCATCGAACAACTGTCCTTACTAGATATAGCGGCTAACGAAGCTAGGGAATTCTGGACTAGGCCAGAAAATCATCCATAGAATCGATTGTATTCATCATCCACTATATGACCTTATCAGGAGATATACACGAAACAATCCCAGGTCATTTTCCACGTATTCCGCAACCCATAGATCGAATCACGCCAGAGCTCGATATTGATTGGAGCCTTCGAGCAGTCATCCTCGCTGATCGATCTATCACACCAGTCCAAGTTAGAAGGGCCTTCTTTGCCTTAGATTCACAAATTCCACTAGTGCGTGTCGAAGACATTAGACTGCCTAACTAGTTTGTCTACATATTCCATCCCCACCGGCTGTCTCGGCACGACCTCGGGAGGTCGGAGTGCGTGGATGTCCCTTACTCATTGTCTTGATAACCTAGTTGAAAGGATGATAAGAGCACACGGTGTCTAGACTCATTTTTCCCGCCATACACATCGAAGCCATAAGAGAAAATATTTTTGACATCGCAACCAAATTACATCATTGCATGTAACAACCAATATGGGAGAGCATGCTATCCTCCCTCCAAGCCTATGGGAGAGAGGACAAGCAAGTTTCTAAGTGAGAAAAAAATAGGTATGGAAAAACCAACACCAACAACAACCAAGTAACCAAAGGAGTTTGGTAATCAACTCAAACAAACAAGAAGCTCCATGCTTCTATAAATATGGGGAGGAGAGAACAATAAATCCCTTTTCAAAACATGACCAAACAAGTATTCAAAATGTGTCCAAGAGTTTTCCAAGAATCCCAAAGAGCATCCAAATCTCCATATCCCTTTGAATCCTTATTTCTCCTCTCCTCCTCCTTGAAAAATATTTTCAAACCTTAGATGTTTCCTTAGCAAGGATGGGAGATGGTTTCCAAACCATATGGAAAACAAACTCCCACTTCAAACCATATGAATTTAATAGAAAACACAAAAAGGATTTCCCATCAATCCTTGTGGGAAATAATAATGGATACTTTCCTCTTCCCCTTACAACTCCAAAATACACTCCTCTAAGGGTGGATGGAGAAAATAGAAAAAAATATGTTTCCAAACTAGCAAATCCATTACAACACCAAAAATCTTGACAAGATTCAAATAAATCCTTTTCAAAATAAGCAACATAATAAAAAGGTATGAGGCCTACCTCATGAGAGTGAATTTGAATCCAAACTTCCAAAACCTAAACGCAAGTCTTCTAAAAAAGACAAATCCTAGCTTTCCAAGTCAAACAAGATCCTTCTCTTCAAATTAGCCCAAATGAAAAACCACCAAAAAACCCCAACCCTACAAGTTAGAGATTAATATAGGATAAGAGTCTCCAAACCAAAACCCAATAGGATGGTGACATGTGTCACCACTCCAACTAAGAATCCATGTCACCCAAGTACCCCCAACTTGCACTAACAAAACAATAAATGAAAAGTAAATTTCAAATACAAGCAAGTCAAATCTCCACATGGAGTAACTTGCATTTTGAATTCCAAACATACAAAAATCCAAAAATCATAAATATTGGTGGTTAAAAGGGGTCAAAAGGGGGAAAAGCTTAATGAGCCTTGAAAAGAGCTCACCCACCCATAGGTATGGTACTTGGGGATATTTTCAAGGAAAAAGTAGCCTCATTACTTGCCTTACACTCCTCCAAAAAGTCACTTCTTCCCCAAATTCGAGTTTTGGGGAAGAGGTGGCATTTAAGAGGGGTGGTGGATCCACCTAATCCATGATTAGGTGATCCTAAACCCAAATAATCAATAATAAGAAAACTAAAACATTCCAAACATGTGGAGAAAATTTTTCTAATTAAAACAAAAATTTAATTAGCAATTAAAAAGGGATTGAACCAAATGAATACAATGGAATAAAAGTAAGATAAAAATGACCAAATAAATAAATACACGTATCAATGGTGTAATTTTATCATTATCAACGTTAATCCACAAAATAGTAATATAATCAAGGGGTCCAAAACCAAGCAAAGGGATAAATTTTTCCTATATTATCTATTATGCCACATGGAGGTGCATCCCCTAAAACCCATGTTCTCCCGTAGCGTAAATTTATCATACGCAGACAATAAATTGCAAAACATCATACAAGCTCGATATAAACTTCTAAATAAAGAAATAATCCACGTGTCAAACAATTCAACTGCAAACATACACTAACTAATCCAAATAGTTACAAAATTATGCATCCACCATATAAAATATTATTAATCACGATTGTCATCTGTATGACACATTTAACAATCTATTACAAGATATATGCTAATATAAAAATCCATCACTGATCCAAAATCAACACATCATAATCTGATGATAATGATAATAGAATTTTTGAGATTTTCATAGTTAAACATCAAAGAATTATTTGGAATCATGTATTAATATTTGGTAGAGTATGACATTCAGGTGAAAAATTAGACCCATCAACAATGAGAAAAATTCAAGAATGATAATGAGATTGTTGATCTAAAGATAATATAAATATAATAAAACTAAAGTTTAAAACATGAATTTATACTGAGGTCACTAAGCAAAATATGAAAAAAGAAAAAGAGAAGAGAAAAGATAACCAAAAAAATTACTTGTAGAAATTTTTAAGGAAATGACAAATATTTAACCACAAAAGGAGGGAAAAAACAAGAAAAGTTACAAAGTAAAAGAAAACAATTGGGAATGTTTAATTTTACTATGATATTTAATTAACAATGTAAACCGAGCTTAAAAGTAGTTATAATTTGTATTTTTAATTTTAACGCGCTTTCCGTAATGTTCTTTTGGGGCGGGGGGCTAGAAAAGATCATTTATGAAGGTTATGAATAACATGTTTGAACTACCCCTTATCACGATTGATATTCTTTTCATAGTGCATGATCTCAATGGCCTCACGGAGGTGATGTTTAATATAATTATCTTCAAGAAATAATTCTGGAATAATTGAGAAAAATTGATTGTTTGGTATTTAGGGAATGCTCAAATCCAACGTTGATCATTCAATACGATCATGTTTGATGTCTTTATCACGTTCGCTTATCCAAGTTTTGATCAATCTACCACTTTCACCAATATATGGATTTCCACAAGAACAACTAATCATATAGACACTACTATTGAGCTTAAAATCAATTTTATCCTTAAGGGAATTGAGATTATTTCTTAAGGTGCTAATAGGAGTGAAAGAAGTAGCAGATACCTTTTTGTTTAAAATTTTAGCAATTTTATTAGTTGTGATATTTATATAGGGAAGGATGATTTTTCTCATTATTTTCATATTGATTAACATTCTTAGGAGGTGGATTAATAGCATTTTTGAATAGTGTCGTGATTAATTTATTATTATAGCCATTATTCTTAAAAATATTTGTAAGATGTTTTAGTTCAAAATCAAGGTGCTCACTATTAGCAATCAGTACGTCCCGGCAGTCAAGATTTGAGAACACCAAATTTTTGAGAGGGGTGATGGTGGGATTCTGCTATGAGATAGCAATCTATGTGAATTTTCTTTTTATATACTTTGTAGGATAACAACCCATTTTCTAGCCTTTTTAGAAGGATATCGAGGAACGGAATCGAATCACCAATCTCGCTTCCATAGTGAATCGGACGTGGGAGAAATGCTATTGAGGTGGTGGAGAAAATTATTAATATTTTCCACACCATGAACCTAAAATACAAATTAGTACCATCAACAAATCTTTTCCACCAATATGGTTTTAAAGGGTACAAGGACATAACTTTTTGTTTAAAATTTTTCTTAAATAAATTAGCAATAATACTGGAGAGTAGAGAACAAGCCATAGTAATACCTTCAGTTTGTTCATAGATTTCTCCATTGAAGATATATAAGGTCGAGTGTAAAGATAGTTCAATAAGATAAGTAGTTTCACTATCATTGATTTGACTAATGATAAATATGGTTTGATTGATAGGATGTTAGTAAAAGGGAAACAACATCAAAGCTCGACTATAGAACCATATTTATCCAAGTTTTGATGTTTAATAAATTCAACAAAGGAAACTCGAGTCCTTAATAAATGAAGAAGATTTTCCTAATCAATATTTAAGTTTATTAGCGAGATAGAAGCAAGCTTA
This sequence comes from Taxus wallichiana var. yunnanensis, assembly GCA_018340775.1. Classification (NCBI taxonomy): domain Eukaryota; kingdom Viridiplantae; phylum Streptophyta; class Pinopsida; order Cupressales; family Taxaceae; genus Taxus; species Taxus wallichiana. The sequence continues at coordinate 153,997,777 of CM031241.1, forward strand.
TAGGTAGGGAGTGGATTGGCTTCCTTTTCCACATTCTTTATCTCATAATTCAATTTATAAATTATGTCATTTCCAAAGTCACCACTTTAGCATCTCTCGCAAGAGCAATTATGAGGGATAGGTTGATATGCTTAGCATCAACCTGGGGTAATAACTTTTCCATATGAATATCCGAGCCGAGTGGTTTGAGAATCAAGAAAATTGAGTGCAAGCCAAGATTGTCTACACATTAAACACTAAATTTAGAAATCCATCTACGTGACCATGAACACTATTGAAAATTCTCTCTACCATTGCAATTCTCTTTTCATCTTCCAATCTTGTCTAAAATTGTGGTAAATCCATGTGTCGTCACTCTCGCGAACACTTGGGCTTAAACAACACACAAACTCCGGTGGGGCTCACACTCTAGGCCAATCACAAATTCAAAATAAATTAATGTTTTTAATTGATTTTGTGATTGGCCTAGACCATGGCCCCCACCAAGTTCATGCTTTCTCGATAAGGATCACCCTCTCAAACAAGGGAAGAAATGGGCTCATATCAAAAATAATGAAACTTCATATCGACAAGTATGGAATTCAATAAAAAAATTGAGGGGAAGCTTGAGTGAAGAGAAGGAAATTTTGTAAACCAAGAGAAAATGAGGATATGACAAAGTAATTACTCAACACAATGAAACTACTTTCAAAGAGTGTCAAATTGAAGAGTTCAAAGCAAGGAATATATATCTCCAATTTTGAATTTGATCGTTGAAAAATGTTATAGGGAAAGAAACAACTAGGGCATGTGGGCACGCGGGTGGGAAGATATTAAATTTATTTAGGTAAATTACAAATGGTTTAAAACAATGACCTAGCTTTGTTTTATACACTCTCCATCCATCGGCAAAGCTAAAGGTAGTTGGAAATTTTTTAAACTATTTGGCTTTGTGTTTATTTGGTGAATCACTCAAATCATTACCATGGAAATGTCCCATGAGTTCCATTAGTGACGGATAAGGCCAATGAACCCGTGCTATCTGTGGGGGATGAAACTTGGGAATGGTGTCAATTGTTTCTAGTTTTACTCTTGTAGAACTCATAAATCGGTCAAGTCGTCTGGAAGATAAATGATCGGAAGCTAAGTCACAAGGCTCATTGAATTTTTGGCCAAAAATTTGAAATTCGTCGAACTTTTATGGTGCCCTAAAAATTTGTTTAAATTCGTGCAGTTCGCACTCTGCTAAACACATCAAATATTTTTTAGGTCGAGCAGCAAAAAATACACTGTGATATTGGCACCAACACTGTGGGCATTGGTTTAGGTTGTACTGTTGTAGTTGTGTGGGTAGAGTCACGGGAATAGAAGCACCGCCGTGAGAGGCACAAGAAAAACCGTGGACAACACTGGTAGTCTTCCATTATTATTCTTCACATTGAAATAGCAACGCGTGGCAGCCTCAAATGCATTACCGTCACCAAGTCTTCGTCCACCTTCCTCACGATGCATATCAATCTTCCATTATTCTTCATGATGCATATTATTCTTGCCTTTTAATATTATTCTTGCCTTTTAACATTCACGATGCATATTAGGTTTCGGTTTAGTTTACTTTTTATTATGTTACCTTTTTGGTTTCAACCACTTTTTAGGTTTTCTTTTATTTTTAGTTTATAATCTTCATTATTATTTCTAAACTTTTAATTATTTTTTCTTATTTTCTTTCAAATGTTTTAACCTTTTTTAAAAACAATTATACATATTTTTAAAATTGGTTTTAAAATTTTATTTAAATTTTTTATAATTTAATTTGTTTATTATATTTATTTTTTAAATATAATCGGTAAGTGCACGTTAGGGGGCCAAAAGCGGACAAGAATCCAAAAAAGCAAAATGCGTACGCATTTTGTTAAAATGCGCTCGTGTTTTAGTTTTTTTGGCTCAGGAATCACCAAAGCATAACATGTATGTGTTATGCCTACTATAAACAAAAAAAAAAAAGGCCCAAGCCTCTATCATTTTTCCTCCCTCAAACGTGAGTTTCAGAGCTTGTTTGTGCCCTCACGTTTTTTCATTCAACTTGGATCTCAAGCTCAAAGGATTGTTTCTAGATCGTTGGGAAGATTTGAATCGACGATGGCGCCACGGAGAAGAGGTAAGCACAATTCTTTTCTCAAAATTGCATTGAAATATGATAATTATAGATTAAAATTTGAATTGAGTACATATTTTTTATTGTTACAGTTAGAGGTCGAGGGAATCAACCACAACCAAACCCTGTTATTCCTGACATCCCTCCCGACACTCCCACAATTGCTCAACATCCCTCAGGTAGTCAAGAAGATTTAGCAGCCCAAATAGTTGAAAACAAAATTGAAATTGAGGATTTAATCAAAACAATGAGGGATGCACAATCTACAAACCCCCACCGCGCCTCTCTTACAAACACATTGGAGGCATTACTTGTTCAAATTGACATGGCAATGGGGCAAATTGATCATTGGAAAACTTATAGAGAGGGTTATAGGGTTTATTATTCCAACAAATTGTCATATGTGGATGTAAATAAAAAGAAATTTCAAAAGAACTCATATGCACCTTATTCACTTTACCCCTACACTAATCTAATCTTTACTGCTTGACATGTAAATGATTTCCCATCCATCGGTGTAATAATAATTAGATTAAAAATATTTTTCGTAGGACCGATGGTGGATGGTGTTTGATTTTCCACCTTGTAATAACAACGAGGTGCCACTATACTTTCTAAGGAAACTCTATTGTGAGTTTATCCTCAACGAGATCCCAAATTATTTTGATTTCTGAGATTTCCAGGCCGAGGAAAAGGATCTAGCACAAGATCAACAGTGCATAACGTGCACCTATTCAGCAGGGTAGATTCCCTGCACAGAAGCCCCCTCACCCTGAGATTGTCCCTCAAGTAGTGAAGGAGACAATAGAGATTGATACACTCCACGTGCTTCAGGGGCTATCTGCGACCCTTGTTCGACATACGAGGGAGATTTCTGAGCCAGATGCTCGTGGAGGTACATAGAGTATTCCCTCAGGGAGTACTAGCATGAGGCCACATTTTTGCTCGTCATGTGGTAGCATATGTTTGGGGCCCGAGGAGGACAATACTTTCATGCATACTGATTTTGGTGCACCTAGTGCTAGGGATGAACACGATAATGTCACTATGTCAGATGTCCTTTTCGAGTGAGACATTTTGGGTGGCTAGGTGAATGCTAGTGGAGGATTCGCTTTTGGTTCCCTACGCTCCCGTGCTTTTGGGCTACCACGTTCGGCGTAGTCCCTTAAGAGCCCTGAGGCCCAAACACACCATATCTTTGACGGTTTATCAAACTCCGTGGCACCTAGAGACATCTCGTTAGATCCGAGAGCTCCACGTTAGGGACCTCTACGAAATTCTCTCGTGGTTTTCTCCATCTCCATCCGGTTCTCTCACTGTGCTATTGTTTGCAAACGTGAGAAATAGTGCACCTATGTCGATGTAGGGTGCCAGAGGCTGCAGTTTGTAAACAAGCTCGTGGGACCAAACCAACTATGTTAACACATCGAGGTGGCTAGGTGAACACTATCGAGGCTTCGCTTTGGTTCCTTACTCTCCTTGTGCTGCCACGCTGCGTCGGGCATAGTCTCTTAAGAGCCCTGAGACCCAAACACGTCATATCTTCGACGAGTGATTTCTCGGACTCCATGACACCTAGAGACATCTCATCAGATCCGAGAGCTCCATGTCAAGATACTCTATTAAATCCTCTTGCATTTTTTCCATCTCCATCTGGTTCTCTTGTTGTCCTATTGTTTGCAAACACGTGAAATAGTGTAGTCTAAGTCAGTGTAAGGCTGCTAGATGTTGTATTTTGCAAACGGTAGCATGTGGGACCAAACCAACTATGCCAACATGTCCAAATGGCCTAGTGAACACTAGTGGAGGCTTTGTTTTGGTTCCTACACTCCCCGTGCTTTCAAGCTACCTCGTTCGGGCGTAGTCCCTTAAGAGCCCTGAGACCCAAACACGCCATATCTTTGACGAGTGATTTCTCGAACTTCGTGGCACCTAGATACATCTCATTAGATCTCGAGAGCTCCACATCGGGGCCCCTACAAAATCCTCTCGTGCGGTTTTCACCTTCTCCATCCGGTTTGCTTGTTGTCTTGCTATTGTTTGCAAACGCGTGAAATAGTGTAGTCTCGAGTCGGTGAGGGTTGTTGGACACTTTACGTAGTTTGCAAACGGAAGCTCATGGGACTAAACCAACTATTCCAACACATCGGGTGGCTGTGAACACTAGTGGAGGCTTCATTTTAGTCCCCTATACTCCCCGTGATTTCGGCTACCCCATCCGGCGTAGTCCCTTAAGAGCCCTGAGGCCCAAACACGCCATATCTTTGACAGTGATTTCTCGGACTCGTGGCACCTAGAGATGTCTCATCGATCCAAGAGCTCCAGTTTGGGGACCTCTACGAAATCTCTCATGGTTTTCTCCGTCTGCATCCGGTTCTCTCGTTATCTTTTGTTTGCAAAACACAAGAAATAGTGCGAACTGTGTCGGTAAGTAGGGCTACCAAAGGCTTTAGTTTTCAAACGGAAGCTCGTGGGACCGAACCAACTATTCCAACACATCGTGTGGTGGCTAGTGAATGCTAGTGGAGGCTTCTTTTTGGTTCGCTACGCTACCCGTGCTTTTGGGCTACCTCATTCGGGCGTAGTCTCTTAAGAGCCTTGAGACCAAAACATGTTATATCTTCGACAGGTGATTTCTCGGACTCCGTGGCACCTAGAGATGTCTTCTCGAGATTTGAGAGCTCCACGTCGAATACTCTTCAAAATCCTCTCACGGTTTTTTCATCTCCATTTGGTTCTCTCGTTATCCTATTGTTTGTAAACATGTGAAATAGTGTAGTCTAAGTCAATGTAGGGCTGCTAGATGTTGTATTTTGCAAATGGTAGCGTGTGGGACCGAACCAACTATGCCAACATGTCCAAATGGCCTAGTGAACACTACTAGAGGATTTTTTTGGTTCCCTACGCTCCCGTGCTTTCGGGCTACCTTGTTCGGGTGTAGTCTCTTAAGAGCCCTAAGACCCAAACATGTCATATCTTTGACGGGTGATTTCTTAGACTCCATGGCACCTAGAGACATCTCGTCGATCCGAGAGCTCCAATTTGGGGCCCTCTATAAAATCCTCTAAAAATTTTATCATCTCCATTCGGTTTTCTCGTTGTCTATTGTTTGCAAATGCACAAAATAGTGCAATCTGAGTCAACGTAGGGTCAAGCTGATGTTGTAGTTTGCAAACGGAAGCTCGTGGGACCGAACCAACTACACCAACACATTAGGGTGCCTAGGTGAATGGTATTGAGACTTCATTTTGGTTCCCTACACTCCCGTGCTTTCAGCTACCTCGTCTCGAGCATAGTCCCTTAAGAGCCCTGAGGCCCAATCACGCCATATCTTCGACATGTGATTTCTTGGACTCCGTGGAACCTAGAGATGTCTTGTCAGATCCAAGACCTCCATGTCGTGGGCCCTCTACGAAATCCTCTTGTGGTTTTCTCCGTCTCCATCCGGTTCTCTCGATGTGCTATTGTTTGCAAACACGAAATAGTGCGCTGAGTCGGTGTAGAGGGTCAAGTAGAGGCCGTCGTTTGCAAACGGAAGTTCGTGGGACCGAACCAACTACGCCAACACATCAAGGTGGCCTAGTGAACACTATTAGAGGATTTTTTTGGTTCCCTATGCTCCTCGTGCTTTAATTACCTCGTTTAGGCGTAGTCGCTTAAGAGCCCTAAGGCCCAAACACGTCATATCTTCGATGGGTGATTTCTCGGACTCCGTGGCACCTAGAAATGTCTCATCAAATCCAAGAGCTCCATGTCGTGGTTCCCTCTAAGAAATTCTCTTGTAGTTTTTACTAGCCTCCATCTCGGTTCTCTTGATGTGCTATTGTTTGCAAACGCGTGAAATAGTGCGATCTGAGTCGAGTATAGGGTTGCTTGAGACGGCCGTAGTAGTTTGCAAATGGAAGCTCATGGGACCAAACCAACTACGCCAACACATTGAGGTGGCCAGGTGAACACTAGTGGAGGCTTTGTTTTGGTTCCCTACGCTCCCGTGCTTTCGGGCTACCCTATCCGGGCGTAGTCCCTTAAGAGCCCTGAGGCCCAAATCATGCCATATCTTCGACATGTGATTTCTTGGACTCCATGGCACCTAAAGATGTCTCATTAGATTTGAGACCTCCACATTGGGGCCCTCTATGAAATCCTCTCACGGTTTTCTCCATCTCCATCTGGTTCTCTCGATGTCTATTGTTTGCAAACATGATAAATAGTGCGTTTAAGTCGAGTAGGGCTATCGAGCCTTTAGTTTGTAAACGGAAGTTCGTGGGACCGAACCAACTATGCCAACACGTCGGGGTGGCTTGGTGAACTCTATTGGAGGCTTATTTTTGGTTCCCTACACTCCTTGTGCTTTCAGGCTACCTCGCTCAAGGCGTAGTCGCTTTAGAGCCCTGAGGCCCAAACACGCCATATCTTTGATGGGTGATTTCTTGACTCCGTGGCACCTAGAGATGTCGCTCATCAGATCTGAAACCTCCACGCCGAAGCCCTCTATGAAATACTCTTGCGGTTTTCTCCTTCTCCATTCAAACTGATTCAATGTAAGGTTGTCCATTGCCAATCACCTGAATAATATAGGTGGTTCATACAATATATGTGGTTAAATAAGAATTTTAATAAGATATTTTTACAATATAGGTGGTGAAATGAGAATTTTTATTTCTTGTTCCTTTCTAAAATTTAATTTTTCTTAGCTTCACAAAGCTAACCACGTGAAGGTGAAATCTTTTTGCACCACTAACCTACATAAACATGTTACTAAGCAATTAAATAGAATTTTAAATCATACAAAATTTAAACAAAATCATTTAAGTAAATATTCAAATTAAATTCATGAAGAACATACCTTTGCAAATTCAATCCAATGAACCGCAAGGATCAACTCTATCTTGATAGTAGCAAGAATTGCTTCATGATCTAATTCACGAACCTTCCATAGATTTTTGTTTAATGGCCAACCTCGATATTTGATCAATTTAATATTTGTTGCAAGGACCAAATGTGAATAGTGAAGTATCTTCCGATGTACTTCATAGTCTTCAAACAACCAAATGTTTGATTTTTGATAGGATATCGTCGAAGCCAAGTTCTAGTGACTACCATTGATCTAGTGGGATACTCAAGGTCTTCACCATCAATGACTATGGAAGTCAATTTTTTTTCCCTCTACACAACGAGATAAGAAGTAGTTTATTCCCTCTTCGTTAAATTCCATCACAATAACTGCAAAAACGTGCCCTATGTATCACAAAGTAAAATTGTTCAGTCAATTTATAAAATACATTAAGAGTTGACCATTTAATAATTTAAAATCTAAAACAAGGCGTACACATATATTTATGTACCTTGTTGCACTAAATCAGAGACTTGGTCAAAGTTAGGTGATGTTGTCATTTGATCTAAAGACCCTACAAGTTGTAATGCTCGTGGAACTTGATGTGTGTCGAGTGGAATTAGAGGTCTACAAGTCCATTCATCCACCCACTATCTGTGACTCACATTCATTCCATGCAAAATCAATGCATGATATACAAAAACATGTCATGCACCTAGTATAAATAGTCCAAGCATTTGCATTTGAACTACAAAATGAGTGCATATCACTTGATCCTGCAACTGTCATACAATATTCAAAGTTTGTCAAATGTTGTTGCTCTATCAACCAAAAATATCTACGAACCGTTGATCTCTCTTGAGATTCATGGCCCATATTCTTGACACACCAATCAATAATACTTTTTACATCTGTAAATTTAGCACCATCCTTGAACTTTAACTCTTCTCTTGCAAGTGCTCTTTTCACACATGCTCCTGCACCATCATGCTCTCCTTTTCCATGCCCTGCCTCAATAAAAATCTAGATATGTTGTACATTTGTTTCTTTGTGCATCCTACTTAGCCAATAAAATATCTCATGCATTCTTGAATTGTGATGTGCAGTTGTCCGACCAAATGTAATGTTGATCAAAACTAATGTTCCTCTCATTCAAGTTCGCATAAAACACTTGGAAACACCCTTGTACATATTCTATAGAATGTGTCCAATCATCACTGATGTAGAAATGATACTCTCTTAATATTTTTCGATCTTTCTCAGTGCTTTGGAGAGTGCATGAATGTTATATGCACAAAAATAGAAACTTGCACTGAGTTATAATATTGAGACTGAACCTCCATTTGTGGCTGCAATGTGTAATTCTCTCATGAAGTCAACTACTGAAACAATAGTACCAAGTGGGAATGTGTCCTTGCTTAACTTGAATTGTTCATCCAACCATCGAGCTCTATGTGTGTGCCTTGCATACTCATAAAAAAATTCTCTCTGAATTTGACCATATATTCTGATACAGTAATTATTTTGTAACAAGCTCACACCTCTTAGATTATTTTCCATCTTTTAATTGATATGCCACCGATTTATATTTGGTGAAATCAACCAATTCTTTTCTATTGAAAATGTACTCTCCTCGTGGATACAACTTTTCGATTTGGTAAGCCACCGCATTGCATCGTTGCATGTTCCATCCAAATATGCTTTGTTATAAAAAAATTGTCTTGTTCATTTTTCACAAAATATTGTCGAATAAATTCCCTTGAAGATTTTTGTGGGACATTTATTCCACACTCCTCTGCCAACATGATGTCGTGATGCAAAAACTACATATTTGAGAAAAAACATCATAATGCATTGAAAATTCAACATGATGCCTGCAACAACAAGTGGTACGTGAGTGATTGATTTTCACATAAAAGGGTTTGCTCATTTCAAAGAATCTTTGGCTAATGTTAATTTTTGGATTTTCATTTTTAAACTTAGAGAACAATTCTATTTGATTCATATCTAATAAATGTTTTGCACACAATTCATGATTACAAGAACCTATTCTTCTTTTTACTATATCTCTTCTATTCGGTGACACCCTTGTGTTCTCATTCCAAAATTTTACAATTAATTCTTTTAGAATATCAGATGTATTCTTGTCTTTTCATGGAATTCTCGCTTAGAGAAATCCCAATTAATTCTTTTGAAATATCGGATGTATTTGGTGCGTCTTTTTCCACCTATAGTTTGGTATGTTTTATGTATGTTTTCAACAATTGACACATTTTGATCAACAACATTAGATGTTCTTAACCCCAAGGTCTTCATTATAGGTCTCATCTTAATTAATTTCATCAATGAAACAAATAATTGACATCTTTGTGTGTCATTTAAATTCTCAAAGTAATTATCCCAAATTCCACTAGCTTTTCTTCTCGCATTTCTTTCAGAAATTTTGTTAGCATTGGTTTTATAATGTTTTCATCAATTTCAATTAAGTGAATTGGTTTTCTTCGCAAAATGGAAGGAGGTGTTCTTAGAGGTGAAGATTCGTTTACAAGGTTACTTTCTTCATTTAGTGTTTTCATACAAATTTCGGGGTTAACATTTGGATTCTCAAGTAAGGGTTCAACAATTGGATTCATATCAATTTCTTCATCCATACCAACATTATCATTCAATTCAATATCATTATTCATTGAAAAATAATTATTCTCTACATTTTCATTATGTATTTCATCCCAATTTTCTAATACATTAGCTACATTTGATATAATGGATGTACCTTTCCCTTCTCGAATTTTTGTATTCTCTTCAATTTCTTTATTCTCTTCTCTTCTAATTGCTCCTGTCTTAATCTTGACTTTCCTCTTGTCCTTAGCTCGACGTTTATCACCCATGATTAGAAAAAATCAACTAGTGGGGTAGGGGACAAAATGAAATACTAAAAATCGTGCAAGAATGTAGAGAATATTGCATAAAAAGAATGTTTACTGATAATTCCCGTGAAGGAGATGAAAGGGATGTCAGGGGCCACAATATATAAAACAAAGAAAAATGCATACATGTTACATAACGCGTACGCATTTTTTGTTTTCTCTTTTCCCAAGCCATGCCTCAAGGCTTGGGATTCGATTGATCCCCAGCCTAAGGCATGGACTGCATGAAACACAACAAACAAAGTGAGTTTTTACAAGAAAATGTAAAAATGACACTTCCTCTATGATAAATCAAAATAAAACAATCTATCCATTTTTGAAAATATTATACCACGACGTAGAGCGTAGTCTCTTCTTTCTAAAAATATAATTTTCTAAATTTTCTAGCTAATATAAGGCTTCCATATTATTTATTTTCTAACTATGCCTTTTTATAGCTATTTTTGAAGTGTAAATATGTCTATCTTTCATGGTGTATCTTTTTCTTGGGTGATTGAAATTTAAAAAATATATATACTAGCCCAAACTAGGCATAATTCTATACATAATCAAAAAATAATAATCTAATTTTCGATGTTCTTTGAGGTAGTTAGGGGGCACGGTCGAGCTCCATTATTTTTCAAAACATAAAAATTTTGTACTAGAAAAATCATAAATTAAAAACTATTTGCTAAAAATCTTTTAAAAATGGAGGCCAAACTCGATGCTCCTAGCTATCTTTCTACGAAAAGGGTTTTCAAAAATATTAAATGGTGCTCAAAAAATGGTGGGGGCACGAAAGTCACTCTATTATGTTTTTTAACAAAACAGAGCATCTGTTGGTATTTTAGTTGTTTGACCCACTTAAACTTATTCGTTTTCAATAAAATTTAGTAGCTTAGAAACTAGACTCAAAATTCTACAATTCATATTTCTACAACATCTTCCAATTTTGAGTGTAACTATTTCAAAACTCGTACAAGTTGAAGTTTTTTTTTTTCAAAAATACTTCCACTTTGAAGACCCCCTTTCGCCCCCCAACTCAACTGGTGCACTCACCCTAATATGAAATAGCTTTTATTTAATTTTATATATATATATATATATATATATATATATATAATGCTTTTCTATTTTCATTTTTATTTGTTATTTAATTTTAATGTTTTCTTTTTTCTATTCATCTAACTTATTGGCGAATTGTTTCTGAACTTTATCCATCAAAGTGAACGTGAACTGAATTTTATCCTCGTCGAACTTAAACTCGAACTCGAACCTTGTGACTTAGATTGGAAGAAAGGAACAGCTTTCACCAGTTCTAGTCAGTAACCAACAGATCCGATTGATCAATTCCCAACTCCAACTTAAAAAGGATAATCATTCCTAACAGAGAACAAGGGAACAAAAGGAAAAGTTTAACTTGTTCCTCCTAAAGGTAATAAAATCCATTAGGGGCCAAATTTCAAATAAATGACTAAGTCACATAAGAGAAAAATATCAAGGAGGATCCAATTTATTTAAAAATAATTTTTTTAATTATTTGGACATAATTTTTATAATTTTCTCCTTATATGACAACATACCCTCTTAAATATGAATGTTTAGTTTGGGGAAAATATTTTGATGTTGAAAATTGAGAATGAATGGAAAGGGTAATTTTTGTAATGTTATTGAAACATATTCATGTTAAGAGATAAATGCTCGGTGCCATCATCCTTGTAAATTTTGACATTGTCTTACTTTTTTTTTTTAGTGATTTTTGTGTGATGATAATGACTCACATACCTAAATAGTTGGATAACACCCAAAGTGGCTACCTTAGTATCCATTATTTTCTTTTAGATTCTCTACAAAGTAGGAAAACTATGGGGTTGATTTATGTTGGTATGGAAAAGCCTCTTCCTTGCTTCACCTCATTGACCTTAATATTGATAGAACACCCCACAAAAGATTCCCATTTGATTCTTCTAATATCTCGAAGAGAGATAAAAAATAGAATTTATAATGATATTTTCATATCCAACCTCTAGTCCACATGGTCTCAACCTAAACAGCTACCCACCTAAAACCTTCAACACTACACAATCTTATATCTTCACTTCACTTATTGGTTCATTCAACACCGAGGATGCATAAAATTATAGCAATGTCAGTGTATTATATGAGGCTTCTCTTTCTTAGTTTAGAGTTTTCTCCCATCAACTTTGCATTGAGATAGACCATTGTATTCCTTTAGAGCATCATGTTTGTCATAAATTATCTTTGGAGATAGAGACAAAGGACTATTTTTGTTTTTAGATCCTCTCCTTATCAATGCCAGATAAGGGATAGTTATTTTTCCTCTTTAGAGATTCCTTGGATTTCTCTAGAAATTCATGCCTTATGAAGGCCAAATATGTTTAGCCTCTTCCTCCATGATACATTGACCTTCATCAATGAATTTTCAAAATAAGTTTTGAAGGGGGTTTGCACCATTTTAATTACATCATACTTCCAACATTCTCACATAGTCCGTAGTGCCCACTTCCCTTCGACACCCTTTTGATTATTGATTTTGATACTACCAACTACTCTTATGGATATGATTATGGCTTTTGATTTAGTATGATGTTAGATGTTAGAAATACTGGACTGTTGTTGATTCGATTCATATATGATGCATGTGGATCATTAGAGACATTTCATATTGATGTTGATATACATTGACATGGTTATTTATATATATATTTCTGACATGTGATATATTTCGTCATATTGAGTAGACCTTTGATAATTGGATTAATGTTGTGATCATTTTGACATGGATGAAATGTTGCTAGAAATTGTAAATGATATCGTATTTGCCTAGATGATATTTGATTCGTATATAGATGATTGTAGATTTATATTGCATATTTTATCATAGATGTTTTTAATGCGGCCACGAGGTCAAGGAGGTATTTATGTGTTTTGCAGGTAAAATTATTCACAACAAACATCGGGGGGATTGGAGACCAACCACATTGGAATTCTAGATGAATTCAACAAGGGTCACCATGGCAACATGTAATTGTGTGTGTGTGTTTGAATTATCTGGCTAGGGGAAAAGTGTGACCAAGGGAACATGTGTTGTCTTTGGTTTTAGTTTCCCTTTATTAATGTTAGTATGTGTTTCTTTTAGTGATGTAATTTACTTGTTTTAATTATTTAGATTTTGATGTATGTTTTACCCCTTTATTATTAATGGGTTGTAGTGTCTTAATTAAGCTAATTTAAACTAATTAAAGATGTGACCAAAAAGGAGTTCATTTATTAGACTTGATTTTCTCTTGGATTTTGTGTTGTGTGTTGAATGCTTGAGATCTTGAGTGTTGTACACTCTACCCTTCATGGGAAACTCGAATTTGGCCTTAGAGGCCAAATTTGGAAGCTTGTGGGACAAGTCAAACTTGTCCCACACCTCTTAAATTACTATGCCAACCCTACCTATGGGTTGGGGGTCAAAATTAGACCCTATTAGGTGTTTTGGGAAGATAAAAGGTAAAATGTTTATTGCACTTTCTTTCAAGTAATTAATTTTGTCCTTAGGGGGTGTGGGCTTAGATTGTGTGTGTAAGTAAAATGTCATTCCTTCAACCACTTATTAATTGTGCATTGGAATATGAGGTTGACTAAGGTGATGTGGAGTGGAGAGGAAATGAGGTGGCATCCTACTTGGAGCCACATCATCCTCCTCTCTCCTTTTTCTATTTATTGAAGTTTTTTGCTTGTTTGGGGGTTACTTCATTATTTTGTGCTCTTGTATTTTTGGAGAGTTAGAGGATTTTTGGGAGTGCTTGTGGATGCTTTTGGACACTTTCTTGGTTTTGGAGGAGCTTGAATATTTACTCTTGGAACAAGCTCTACTATGGAAAGGTAGGAGCTTTACCTTGCTTATGTTATGCTTTATTTTGTGTTTATGTGCTTGTGTTGAGTATTGTTTTCTTTGGAATGCTTGTTGGGTGTGGGTAGATTGCCTAAGTTTGGAGTAGGAGGAGACTATGGGGAGATTTCATGTAGGGAGGCATAAGATTTTACCCTTTTGTTGGAGGGAGTTTGGGTTGGGTGCCCCACCTTGTACAAGGAATGCTTGCATTTATTTCTTGTTTCTTTTATGAGGGAGGCATAAGAGATTGAGGGAGGTATAAGGGGTACTTGAGGGAGGCATAAGAGTATGTAGGGGATTTGAGATATGCATTGGAGGCTTTAAGGTGGGCACCCATTCCCATTGGGAGGCATAAGTGGCCTCCCCATAGGTCTTGCTCCTTTGGATTTCATTTTAAGCCTTGTTTACTTGTTGTTTAGTTGTTTTTCTTTCATTCTTGTGTTGTAGATGATTGAAATGTGGTTGGAATGGTTGTGAAATATTTTTTTTGTTGTGGAAGCTTGTTGTTGCCATGTGTTGGAATTATCTCCCATTGTAATGTGGTTAGGGCTCCTGGGGCCAATGGAGAGGATGGCTTCTCCTCTTCATTGGATATCTTGGTTAGGTGGAGAGCGTTGCCTCTCCCCCCATTTTGTTGTGAATCAAACAAATCTTGGAGGAGCTATCTTGATGGAGTTTTGAATCTTGGAGTTTTGTTGGAGATCTTGTGAAATTCCCTTTGTGTTATTCCCACTTAGAGTGGAAGAACTTGTAATATTGTATTCTATTTTAGCTTGCATTATTGTATGATTTTCCCACTTCAAGTGGAGGACATTGTATTGATCTTGTGAAGGAAAGTTGCATTCAAATAATTGTTATTAAAATTGTATTGTATGTGGAAAGAAACAAATAAAAAAGAAAGAAGAAAGATTTGTAGTAGAGTTAGTTTTACAAAC
>CM031241.1:154012589-154092589 GCA_018340775.1 Taxus wallichiana var. yunnanensis
AGTTACGTATTGCCTACAACTTTGACATTTTAACATTACTGACCACTTACTTACAAATATTTACTTTTACAATATCTTATCAGATTTCTGATCACATCAGACTCCATATTATTGGCGACTGCACTGACGGGCGCACTGCTTATCTTCAATCTGACGCTTACTACTTAATTACACTTAACATCCTATTCATAATACATACATTAATGAAATAGAAACCATGGAGGAAAATTTTAAGGTTTATTAGTGGCATACTTCAAAGTAATCGTCACCTCATTCATGAGCATACATTCATAGTTCAAATCAGGCGTATAAGAACAGAGAAAGAGTAATTACATAAAGGGCTCGGGACCGACTGGGTCCTCAAATACAAAACACACGCCAATTCCCGTGACATGTACATGAGTGCCGAGTGCCTCAACTGCTCCAGGTTCCTTTGAAGACTATGGGAAGTAGGTAGTCACTTTCATATTGAAGATAGTTTTTAGCAAAGCATACTGCACAAGCATAGTCCTCGTAATCAACATGCATGATATCTCCTTTTTTCTACTGGTATAGATTAAATTGGATCAAAACTGATCAATCCGTAACAAACAAGATCACACCATCTCGCAAAGTGGTGTATATATCTTCTAGAAGGAGTTAGGTTGTAGAATAATACTCAGACATTTCACCCCAACACTTCTTCTATCGTGGCATGATTTCGCCAAAAACTCACACTTAAAGCAGTGACGCAGATCGCCCAAAAATCGCTCTTCTATAGTATTCCTTTAGTGATACACTTTCATCCTTTTCTACTCTGTCATGTGATCAAAAGTGCACATGTTCCTTTCTTGCATTTTAAGTATCCTTTTACATAATGGGAATGAATTTTTTTCATATACACAACTTTGAATACTCCTTTTCTGCCTATTTTTCACAGTGCATGTCCTTATAAGAAGCAAATGTCAGCCTCCAAGAACATCAGTGCTATCAAGCAAAAAAATAATAGGCACAACACGATATAGAGACATTACATTTTTTCACCCTTGTGGTCACTTCCTCTTCCTACCTTTTAGCTTCCACGCTTCATTTTATCACACTACGCATTTTCTTGTCTCCCTGCACACCTCTCGCCTAATGATCTACACATTGTTGCATGTATTTATCTCCTATCTAGCATTTATTTTATCGAGTATTTCACTCAACAACAAAAAGTGTGGCAGCAAATGGCATATCACTAAATCATGCACTTTGTGGTACATTTCTAGGTCATTGGGTAATTACATACCTCGTAATTCTATATGATTCCTAAGTGAGAAAAACCAGTGATGGACATCTATCTTTCGCCTCTTTTTTGTCTCTTCTAGTTTCCTCTGGTCTCGAACACTCCATGACCTATTCTCCATCTTCATTTATTTATCTTTACCGACTTTCACACCAACATTATTGGTAGAAATTCGTGCCCAGTGCACCCTGTCAGCTTTGGGTAGGCTTCTGAATCTTTCAGATCTTACTCACCCTTTTTCGCCTCTTTTTATCTTTTCGGGGCATATTATTTTCTTAATGGGTCATCCTTTTAGTTTTCAATTACTTAAATTCTAAACAAGGGAATCATATAAAAAAATATGAAGCTATGTGACTCATAATAAAGTGACCAAGCTCTAAGATTCTACTATCACCACTTAAGGTCAGATCTAAAGGCATTCCTAAGAACATCAAAGCATCCACATCTGAAGCACTCTACTTAAGGGACAATGGACTACATTTTTCGGGGACACGCGCATGGAGGGGAAGCTCACGTTTCCACCCATTTATCTATTTATATTCTCAGATATCTAGTTTACTCAATATCTGGCCCCGCTATCATGCGATCTTTATAACACTTCCTAGGGACACAATTCTGCACACACACAAGAACCATAGTGGACTCTAAAATATGGGCTATAATGTCTGGGCTTTTGCTCCTCACTCTATCGAGTGACCTTCTAGCCAATCTGACTCCTAGCTCCGTGACATATTTCTATTTTGTGGATTTCATGTGTTCGAGGGGTTTTCGCACTTAGATCATTTGTTTTTTTGGGTAGTGTGAACTCTCATGGAGCAGAAAAGTGACATACAAAATGATAAAAATGAAGTGATAACGGAATCAACTAAGCCATGACACAAAAGAATCAATTTCTCCGATCATTTTTTTAAATCACGTCAGCACCCAATTGTGATGCTCCTAGTACTATAGTAAAGCTCTTACCAGCTTATTCTTGCTAATGACACATTTTTTGAGCATGGTCGTAACATACTCACAAGATTAATTATGAATCACTTAAATACATTCTATCATTCTCTCGCACTTTATAGTTTTCTAAATCTACTTATTTTATTTCTGGGTCAAATCAGACTTCTTTGTGTTTTATTTTATTACATTTAACTCAAACATTTAGGCTTTTACAAATCCCATTAATTTGTTAAATCATCTTC
Organism: Taxus wallichiana var. yunnanensis; assembly: GCA_018340775.1. Lineage (NCBI taxonomy): Eukaryota > Viridiplantae > Streptophyta > Pinopsida > Cupressales > Taxaceae > Taxus > Taxus wallichiana. The sequence continues at coordinate 154,015,044 of CM031241.1, forward strand.
TCGGAATTTGTGTATCTTTAAAAAACTGTATTATAGGACTCATGCAGCAAGAAATAACAGTCAATAGTCAACATTGGCTCGCCATAATGTCAGCATGTCCGACTTGTGTATATTGACCTTCGTGCATCATCAGACGTGGGGTTGTACATTTTTTTGTCTATTTCATATATATGCCTAAACTTGAGTACTATTCGAGTGGCCGAGGGAATTTGTATCTACACAGCCACTTAATGCTACGTTTTCTTTCAAGTAGATTATCTCACTACATTTTGTGTGTTATCAAGCACTATGGTTCAACAAGTTTTCATAGTTAGATGTATGGTTACACTGATTGTATCCCATATTATTCTAACAAGCTTGGGTCATCAATGTGGAGAACTGTGAATCCCAAAATTTTAACTTTCATGGCTCCTTGGATTATCACGGATGCACCTAATTGTTTGAAGAAATATTTTTTTACATCCAGCTTTTAAGGGGTCATCGTCAGCCTAACACTTCCATGTTTTGTTCATTCGGAAGCCATTATAAACATGTGGATATGAGTCAAGCCTCTATGTAACCATTCGTAATTTAATACTTTTCAAAGAGAGGAACCCCGCTTGAAAAAGGGGGTAGGGATGGTCTTTATATGAAAAGCTAAGGATATCGAGCTTACCTATACTCAATAATCTATGTAATGCATTCTCTTCTAAAAGCACCTTCGAAAAAATATTGTAAATATTTTTTATATGTACAGCATGCATTAACGTTTATATTGGGGTGTATGCCTAAGTTCTTACTTTTCAGCAGGTTGGCCGCTTATTTTTGGTGGCATATCTGATCCCACATTCTTTCTGTAAATATGGTCATTTAGTATCTCATTACACTCAAAGAGAAGAAAAGTGCATAGGATTTAAATTTGGCTATTATATCTCGGGTGGAGCTTCATGCACCTCGCGCTTGCGCACTCAAAATTATTTTTCCCTTATGAATTAGAAAAATCAGCGACATTACTTGCTCTCGCAAAGGTGTAAGTGCTAGGAAAGTGCACTAGTTGTTGGCGAACATAAAGACCGCGTGGCTTTAAAGTTGTCCCCTATGTTTTTTGGTGAAGATCGTATATGTTTTTGGATTTTATGGCACAACATAATGTTGAGAATGAGTAAGCGTAAGCTTTCTGGGTATCTTCTAAATATGTCATCACGCGCATTGTAACGTAGGTATAAAGCGTGCTTTTACTTTTACGTGAACCCTTTTGATGCGTGTTTGGTGTAACAATGTAATCCATGTAAGGAAAATGATGGAAAAGCAATAGAAAGAAAACCCTCAGTATCAGATTCATTTGTTGGGGATGGAACCAACACAGTGGGCCACCAATTGATCAGAGGGAGTTTGGTTCTTTCCTACGATGAAAACTTTCTTATTCGGGCCAACTTCCCAAAGCTGTTTGGAGGAGGGAGGATACAAAAGATGCTGTTTGTGATCCATGTGTATATGGTGGGGGAACATGGGATAAGGTCTCCTTCAGGGTTCCATGGAAGCATTTTCTCAGGGATAGTTAGAATTGAAGTGGGGTAGGGAAATAGATATATTAGTACTTTGATGTCGTAGGGAATGCAATGCATTGTGGTCTAGGACTACATCTTCAGTAGTAAAGGTCATGAGCTATTTCAAGATTGCAACATACGCCTAAAACACAAGATATACTTATGAAGAATTTGAAATCCCTTTTGTTGCTCTAATTCTTTCGATAATCAAGATGCCCAAGTCCTTGAATCATCAAGGTAGGTTTCTAGTTATGGATGACATGTCCTAGGGAAGCATATGGTGTGGCCCCGTATTTGTATTGACTACCACCTGTGACGAGTCACTTCTTAATATTGGGTTGACCCTTTCTATTATCATTTCCTCAAATTGAGTAAGAGAGGATACGACTTTGGGATGAGGACTTGGGTCTATGTTATTCTAACTTCGAGAAGTGAAAACCATAATTTTCAACAATGCATCTATGACAAACATCGCCACCTTTTGTAAATCCTCTGTCTATAGCCCAACATATAATTTGTTACGTATTGAAAATGTGTTTGGAGGTGGGAGGTGATCTAACCTTTGACGAAATTGACCCTATGCAGCTTGAAGTGAATGACGATCTAGATTATGTTCTTTGATAGGGATGACATGTTGGATTGTAGATGTTGGTTCCTGTGAGTTCAATTTTTTTTGTGTGATGCAAGCTATATGACATTGACGTACATGTTAGTTCCGTGTAGAGTGAGGCCAAGTGGAAATAATTATTAGGTATAAAAGAAAGTGAATGAATGCAAACCATATAGGCACTTCTTTATGTATTACGTGAAGTGCAACAACGTATATCAATACTACATAATGTTGTGTAATAAGTTTGATAGAGATTGCATTCCTTTAGTAAGGTGACATTACTTTTTGCTTGCAAGACATTTGGAACCAAAAAAATGCTTGTGAAACAAATGTAAGAAAACTTGCTAATGCAAACACCTATATGTGGAGTAGGTGATACAGTAAATATATATTGAGAAATATATAACAATGTGTGTGTAAAGGATAAGATGTCTTCTTTGGGTAAATGTAGATACTATGGTGGTGTGAAGTTTATTTTGAAGTGGTCCAAGGGTTATTTTCAAGATTAGATAGTTACATGGATGTAAGAAATCGTGCATCTAATGGGGATTCATTCATGTTTAAGGTAACATCCTTAACTCGGCGACAATAGTACATCATGATTTCTCTTGTGAGTCAGTAGACCTCTAGCTTTGTGGATATTTTGAACATGTAACGTCGGAAGAGAATTGGCCTAACAATGGGCTAAAACATGTTGGGTGTTGTTGTAAGAAGTTGTAGTTCATGCCGGTATGCCCATTATCAATGTAGTAACTTCATCAAAAGTATTTACCCATGTTGTTATTGTGGCATCCTCAATGATGATGTAATGCATATTTGTACTTACAACCGGAGACAACATGATTTCATTTCTCGTAATACCAAGAGGAGTCTCGCTTTTTAGTTCAAGTTTATTTCTTGCAATTTGGTTATTGTTAACAAATGATGTGCAAGCTAGATAAAAAAATGATGAAATATTCAGGTGGATGATTGTCACCGTAGTGGAGAAAATGATTGTTTTTCTTGATCCGGAGGAGGATTTTATGCCCGTGATATTTTTTTCTTCAATTTTGTCAATACTATTGATGGGTATCTATGTGTTGACCTTAGGAAGTAAATCATGCACATTGCGTGAGCCTCACCCATATCGGGATCAATAAAGATTTGTGTATTAGGACCTATGCCTAATGTAGTTCCTTTGAAAGCTGTAATTTTTTCTCTCCTTAATGAAATAATTGGTCTTACCGATGTCTCTAATGCACACAGCTTCATTACAACGTTTCCCTCATTGTCACAAAAATACCCCATAGGTTTGTCTTAATACAAAATGTGGAGTTATCATTAAGTAGAATTGTGTGTTTGTGGATATAAGTACTATCTCTTTTCCTAATAGTGGAGGGGGTAGTAATGGATAGTGCAATAACAAGGAGGTCAATGATGGATTTTACGGTAAGGAGTTGATTTATGCTATTCTTTTGAAATGGAAAAGGTATCGAGGAATGTCAATGCCCCGATTTTTACTAAACTTGCTACAGATGATTCCAAGTCTAGGATGATGTCCCAAGGATTTATGTAATCATAGTAATATTTGTTCACATTTTGTAATGTGCCTCCTTTAATTGTGTATGTCTTGCCTAGTTTTCTTTTTTGTAGTAAAAATCAGTAGCTTGTTCAAAATAAGTCACCACTATATCTCGCACTAGTTTTTCGATGATGTTAAAGCTTAAAACTTTCCCGTATGTTTGGTGATGTTGTATTTGTGTAGGTATCGTTATTTTACTACTCTTCCTTGATAGACCAAAGGTTTTGGTAATGATTTACTGAATTTATTGGCATGCGTTACGAGCAGTTCGTGGCAGAGTATCACTGCATCAAGTTGGCATTTTGGTGGTCATTTGGGAGGAACAACATCGAGGGTAGTGGAGGGTGGGATGTTGTTGGTTCCTAAACAATGAAAGACAAAATAAATGAATTAGCGAAGGAGATGGCTTAAAGTATCTTTATGTTGTCATATAGTACATTGATGGTATGACAATTTAAGGTGCTATTAATTGTTATGTGTTTTGTATTCTAAGGATATGAGGGGGTGCATGTTAAGATAACAAGTGGGATGAATGACATAGATAAGGAAAACACAATATATACATTCATGAAAGTATAGTAAACAACATAGGAAAGGAAAATATATTTTACTACACCTAATGATATTATGTATGTTGTGTTTGTATGTTAAGGATAAGAGGGGTCATAGGTACCAAAACATGTGGGAAAAATTCCATATGTAAGTGAAAAATCAATCCATACATTCATAAAATGGGGTTTTGTAAAAATGAAATGTGCTCATACATTGTTGCATTTTAGGACATGTTCATGTAAACATAGGTACAAAGTGGGTGGAATTTATTCTTAAAACTCCTAACTTTTCTTGTTTATTGAAATTAAAGTATGAAACATAGGTAATGAAAATACAATGTATACTTCAAGAAAGTCACCACAAAATAATTATAGGGGTTATAAAACGGAGCATGAACTACAACAAATTTAGTTAAGCATAGGCTTTTCAAGTCAATTCTTCAAACATAAACACCGTGTACAAAAAGTGCTGAAAGTATAACCCATGTGTGTGGGTAGGGTAGGTAAGGAAGTATCTTTGGGTCAACAAAAAGAGGGTGCAAGTATGAGCATTGCAAACTTGTAGTAGGGGTGATGTGGGTGGTAAAAGTACAAGATTGCAAGGTAAGTGTTTAATGCGTCTCTAATGTATTGGTTGCTACCACCACCGTAGTACTAGTCAGACGCAATGCATGAGGAAATTGTACAAGGCTTCAAGTCAAGGTATGTGTCATATACATTTGTGTGAGGTCTAACACAACGCTCAAATCATTATCTACAATCATAGTTGATGGGAATAGATATTTTTATGTCCAACCATAAATGTTAGCACATGTAAATGCAAAGAGAGCTAATAAATGAACATAAGTCAGAAATGTTGGTTGAACACTATACATGGAACTTTGATATGTTGTCGCCTGGCCGAAAGTAAGAAGCAAAGGGACCCGCTTAAAGCTATTACTTGCATATGAGGGTCATTGACACCGAATCAAAAGTGTTATCTAATATGGTGACGACAATTGGGTTTCCATTTATAGGTTCCATAGCACCTGAAAATAGTGATGAATTTTTTAAATATAAAATATGTTTGTAATGGCAATTACAATGTAAAACTAATGGATTTAACATATATATATATATATATATATATATATATATATATATATATATATGTATGTATGTATGTATGTATGTATGTATGTATGTATGTATGTATGTATGTAATGTATGTATGTATGTATGTATGTATGTATGTAATGTATGTATGTATGTATGTATGTATGTATGTATGTATGTATGTATGTATGTATGTATGTATGTATGTATGTATGTATGTATGTATGTATGTATGTTATAAATTTCAATAATTCCCATGGTATTGTAGGTGCACACAAGAGTTATGAAGAATAATATTTTGATAGTAATATGAAGGGAAAAACAACAAAGAATACATTGCTTATAGAATAAAACAATTAAAAATAAAAAGAAAATTGATTATTTTTAAGCTAGTGTCAATAGATAAATAGGGAGGATAAAAACTTACGGGAAAAAAACCAGAGAAGAAAAAATATTAGAGGTAACAAGTAAAGAAAATAGTTTCTCTTTTCTCTTTATAGCAATTTTTTCTGAGCATCCTATATATAAACCGATGAAGCTAATTTAGATAAGGATTTAGAAAATTTTATTTTACACCTATAACTAGTGTCATACTAACAATTTCTTCATTCTTCTATCAAAAGCTAAAGCTACATATTGTTGTTTTACAAGAAAGTCTTCTTGCAAAATATTTGACTAAGATTAAAGCATACTTTTAGAATTCCAAGGCCAAATTAGGATTTACTATAGTAGAAGGAACACAATCAAGGACCTGTAGTAAACCAACAAATTTTCTTATCATGCACATCATAAGATAACATCCCTATTAGAGGAATCTAGACTAAAATTTGATCAAACCGTAAATGGTAGTGTAAATAAAATGCTTGGCATACATGGGTTTGATGGTCTATCATTTAAATTCTTTTCAAAAGGGATATGCAGATAGAAGATCCCACCTTTGCTTTTAATGGAGAGTAAAAAAATACTCCAAAAGATGTATCCAAATGGCTATACTTAGCAGTCAATGAATTGTTTGACAAAATTCTTGAAATAAATGGCGCTCATGGACAAGTTTGACTGTAGGGTATGCACAATATGGGTTTGTTGGAAAGGCCTTTCACCTAAAGCTAGTAAATGTATTTGACAAGTGCAACTGTATCAAAACAAGAAGGCACAAACAAGCTAGAAAAAATTCTTAAGCCAAGGAGATCAACACCCAATAAAGACAACGATGTAAGATATTTAAACATGGACAACAACATGGAAGTAAAAAACAAAAACATAATAGTATTGATGCATACCGTATAAATATTGGATATGTGGTGACTAACACGAGAGCAAGATGATGTAGGTGCTAAATAAACCAGATGACCAAGGTGCTGTAAGTTGGAATGAGTATGGTATGGTTTATTTATAGGTAGAGATATATTTTTAAGCAATTATTGAAGCAAATTTTATAATGGTGCCAAGATAAGCAACACCAACTCGAGAGTTGGTAAGTGAAGTGCAGTTACATTTTTCCACCCGTCCATCGAGGGAGGAGGTAGAAATGTATGCAAATAAACTACAAACCCAAAAATTAGATTACGAGATATTTGAGCAATGACAAAGTGAAAGGCAAGATACCCCGCTAGAATTTAACACTTACCAATCAAGCTTCTCCAACGGTGGACACCTTCTCGGTGAATAATTTAATGACATCAAATTAATTCAAATATAAGCATTTATTAGGTCCCTCCATTTATATTAAAGTAGAAAAATTTCCACCCTCATAAATAAATGCTCACCAATTTGTGCATATTCCTCATCCGATGCCATTCCCTAAAAGGAAATATGGAATGCACTACTTAATCCAAACTATATTGATGATACAAAACAAAAACTATAAACGAGTTTAGACACCCAAAAATGCATGACATACTTTTTACGCCGAAGGCATTCCTCTATGGTAGAAGACCCTGATGTTTCTACAACCTGCCCTAAATTTGACAGCCTTTTAGACGTTTTTCAAACGGGATTAAATTTGATAGCTGTTTGCACGTCGTTTTTACTTTGCATGCAATTTTTGACTTTCTATTTTTAAGATCCTATTTTTAACTACTGTTTTTTCGATTCCGCCCTGTTTTATAAATAAGGAGTTCCTCTTAATATCCCTCACTAATTCATTACGAGCATTCTGTTTCTTTTCTCCTCTCTTTTCGCGCAACATTACTAGCATTTTGTTTCTTTTCTCCTCTCTTTTTACGCGCCTTCCTTAAGAGGTATGTTATGCTTTTCAAGTCTGTATTTGGTGTGTTTTTTTTGTCTTACTTTCCTATATCGGATTAAACGACATCGTTTTATGATCTGTGCTTTCCTCAATGGAGATGTGGGGTTTGTAAGGGGGAATGTTTTCTCTCCTGCCTTAAATATTTCATAAGGTTATTAGCAACTATGTATGACTCTGGTTTGTAATTAAATCTAGCAGCTGAATGAATGCCTTTTACCTTTTTAAGGGGGGTGTTTCTTGCTCTTTGCGTGCATTATTTTTGGCCACAATGGAGTGTGGAAGTTGGGATCTGTAATTGAATTTATGTGTACGCAATCTTGGAGCCTCTGTGTGAGAAATCCATACTAGAAACATTTGGGTTAGGGGTATCATCAAAATATTTAATATAATTCATAACGATAAAGGATAAAGGAATGAGAAAATTCACCTATTCCCCAAAGGGAAAAACTTTGGTTATCTATGTGTCGGCTATTTCTGTTATAAAGCAATAACATGTACTCCGACATATGTTAAAGTCAAACTCATGATAATCAATACTTAGGCATCATTTTTTTTACAACTTAATATGGGCCTTTGGCACAATAAAGTCAATGTTGCATAATCCATCATAGAAACATGTTTTTCGACTAATCTTGTTATGAGGGAAAACGCTTTCTCTTCTCAATTAGTTAAAGACCAAAGAGATATCAGAAGATATCCTTTAATGCCAAAGTCTGCTATTCTTTTGGGACTTGTATTAATGATACACCCGGACCTCGCAAACTTTGCTAAAGGCCAGTTGACATAAATAGTTTAATCTATAGATTAAGTACAATTTTTTTGAATCGTGTAAGTTTGAGATCTTTGAAATAACTTTGAGGAAAGATTGTCTTCATTTGTCATTCAGTAGATTCAATCTAAACTGAACAAGTTAGATGGCAAAAAGTAGCTTAAATTTCTAAAATGAAGTGACAAGTGTAATTCCATACTTGGCTCTTTTATCATGCTTTGGGAAAGATCTAATATCAAACTTCACCTTCTATAGTAATGAGACAGGGAAGATGACAAACCCAAAGGCGCTGCAGTTTTGAATCCAGAGCAACTTATAGTTTTTGCAACAATCCTTGTATTCTCCTCCGAGTTTAGGATTTGTGTACTCGAAAAGGCTGTGCAGATGCATGTCTCTGCTTTACTCTATGTGAGAGCCCATGGATTACTATTTTTTGTATGTAATGCATTTGGCCAATCCCGAATGTATTATGAAGGAGAGGAGAGGTTCATATGATCTTTATTGTTTTCTTAGATAGATATAGGAGCTTTATTGTCCGTGTATATTTCAAGATCATGAGTCCAAACACTAGATTCCCTAACATGGATGGGGATAACATCAAACCTCCCTATACAAGAGTTTAATTGCTATTGGGACTCCTTTTGATCTATATAATTTTTTTATTTTTATAAACAATGAAGTATGAAAAAAGTATGGTGTGTACAATGCAATGTAAACACCGAACCGTATATGTTATTTGTTTTAGAGGGATAGTTATTACTTTTGTAGTTGATGTTTTAATAAGGGGTGTGATTGGTTTTATAAGTGTAGAAATATAGATGAACCACTTCATTTAAATGTTCTATCTCTACATTTCTAACTTGTTACAAATTCATACATATACATTTACCAATTTTATATCATGAGTCAAGATTTATGTACATGTGTGATTTAATATCATGAGTGGTAGTCTTATGTAGTGAATATGACATTGGTAGTGTAGATATATTTAGTTTTATTAACTTCTTTTTTCACTTTTTTGTAGGTTATTTGTGATTCTTATTCTCCCACGGTAAAGAAGAGAGTGTCGTCTCTAAACAATCTTGAGGTGGGTTTCAATATTGATTCAAGTATTTATTCATTTGTTTTGTTTATTGCATGTTATGGTTTAAAAAATTATTGTAGAGAGCTTTCATGTTATTTTCTTTTGATTGTTACATTTATATTTAGACTCCAATCCTTTTTCCGAAGTGACATGTGGGGGCACGTGCCTTCGTCAATGACAAGATTCATTATGTGCTGAGGGGATCATTCCCCAATGAGGCCATTTCAAAGCATCCCAAGTTAGACGTTAAACTGATCAAAGGACAAGGATTTTAAAGCTGCCCGTCATACCTAAGAACATCTTGGTGGACTAACATACTTATTTTCCCTCTCTAGTTTAATATGATGCAAACTAGAAACACAATTCCCCTCCCCACAATGGGATTGACATTAACTACGCCTCACTTGCAGAGGGAGGAAGAGTTTAAGCATATTCAATGTGTTGTTAATGTTTTGCATTGCAGGCAACCGAAACCACCTAAAATAGTGATAGCTGAAATGATCAAAGATCGCCTCCACCTGATGCCAACATCCCCAATTTTTCTCTCCAAAATCCGAACAATTGGAGATCATTCATGAGGCTTCTTCTTGATTTATGATTCGAACGAAGATGCACTGAAATATGAACCACCCCACAAATTAAGGAGAATGGTAATTCCAATCAAGGCATCTACAACTAGACAAAACTACAAGAAACGTGCAAAGAAAATTTCACAAGCAAAAAGCAAGAAATTTGATTTTAAAAAATAGCTTGCAGTGGTTAGTTTATAAGTGTTTGTTTATAAGTATTTTTGAAATAAACTGTAACTCGTTCCAAATATTCCATGTATCTATTGTGGCGGTATATATCCGATAGAGAATCAAACTTATCAAACACATGTTCATTTTTTGTCATCCAACAACTATTCTTTCCTAATTTATTTATCATTGTGTTTCCATACAAATACCTATAGTCTTCTCACTTCAAGTGTACATATTGTTCTTATTGTTTTCCATTCTATTTTCTTAACATAATAATCTGTAATTCATTTCAAATAAATGCATGTATATATTCTCAAGGAACATATGGAGCACATAATCTAACTTTTCAACAAACAACAACAACAACAACGCATTTTTAATGTGTTATTCATTATATCTTTCCTTTATACAATTGCTTCGCTTCTTTATGTAAACCAACAACGCATTTTTAATGTGTACTTCATAATATTTGCACACAAATACATATAGTTTTAAAATGCCAACAAACAACCATACAAATTTTAGTTGTTTTCAACCAAAGCTTTGTACATTATATCACTTTTTTGCATATTGAATTGTTAAAGGGTTAGACTTCATGTTTGCACTTTTTAGAAAATATAAAATAATAAGGAAGCCAACTTTAAAGGTTCTCATTCTTTACAAATGCATGATTTCCTGAACAAATCCTTCATTTCATGATTGACTGCCCTACAAGTTTACATTTTCCACCATATATTTATAGAATTCTCACAATCTCGAGCATCTTTTAGTTGCCATGGAAATAACTTTGACACACGAAGGCATTTCTCAATTGATTGAGGGTGGTTCTAATGTTGACCCCACATTTCAGATACTACACTTGAGCTCTCTAAGGTCCATTCTCAACACGGAGCCCAACATCATGTTGACCTTTCAAATGGGATACATTTTCAGACAACACTTCTACCCTCCAAATTACAAGCAAGTCGTGTAACCGACAAATCAATAAAAGAAGGCTCCATCATGTGCTTACACAAATCCCTCGTTAGAATGATCAAAAGTGAACTGTAAGCTTCATCTCTTGCTCAATTACCAATGTACATAAACTCCCTATATCAATTAAAATTTCTTTCTGTTTGTTTTTTCCATCCGTTGCTCAGTTCTAATTCTATCATGTTTTTCTTTTCCATTGCAGCATCGTTCTTATCATTGAAATGGATGTTGTTTTTGAAACACATTTGGTAATCGGTGCTCCAATCCAACTACAAGAAAATGCTCTCAAACACAGTCAGTTGCCGCAAACAGATGCAAGTGCAAACCGAGTTAACAAATATTTTGTGAGAACACCAACTAAAATAAGTGCTTTGAATACATATATGCACATGTGGTCTGTAGAGGGTCGTGCCCTAGCAAAAACAACCCTTCACCAATATCACAATGCAAGGGGAAATGGATCCATGTTTGGGCTTGATTTTGTTCATCAGGAAGGAGGGGAAATCCACATCACTTGTTTCAACGAGGCCGCAGAAGCATTCTATGAGCAAATTGAGAATGGGAAGCTATATACAATTTCCAATGGGAGGATTGCGAGGATTGCTGACACAAAGCTATGTTACAACCATTTGAACAATGCTTTGGAGATTTTCCTACAACCTTCCTCAACCATATCTCCACTCATAGCAAATGAAGATACAATACCTTCCCATAACTTTCACTTCACCAAAATCAAGGAATTACCTGCAAGTACTGAAGGTTCTATAGTTGATTTGATTGGCATTGTTGTTACGATGTCACCATGCTCAACAATTCATCGGTATGACAAGTCTGAAACAAAGAGAAGAACATTGCAATTAAAGGACATGTCGGGTTTCAGTGTAAGTGTCACATTGTGGGGACAACACTTAGATGATATAAGCAACGAACTTGAAGACATGCTTTCTATACCACCTCTTCCGGTCCTCACCTTGAAAGTTGCCGCGTCTCCAGTTTCAATGGAAGCTCAGTGGACACTATTTCAAGAACCAAATGTTACGTCAACCCTCAAATTTTAGAAACAAATACACTTCATGGCTGGGTTGATTCCGATTACTACTTCCTTCGGCACCCTCTATCACAACCCAATTTATAGGCCCTCCAAAAATCCTGACCTCTGTAACGACGATTTTAGAGGTACTAAATATGGGGAACACTAAGAGAAATGAATGGGCCATGGTTATTGCAGAAATCACAAATATCAGCATGGACAACTTTTTTTACAAGGCATGTCCTCTTCAAAAAGGTGACAAACAATGCAGGAAAAAGGTGAAAGAGAATGGTAATGGTTCATGGTTATGTTCAAGTTGTAATAGACAAGTTCAAAACTATGATTATAGATATGCACTTAATCAATCTAAAGGACCCAACAAGAGAACTTCAATCAATTACCGCTTTTGATGAGACAGTTGAGTTAATCATGGGTGTTACAGCTAGTGACCTCCATATATTGTCTATAGACGAAGATGCGACTAGTGAAATTATAAGTAATGTCATCGGAAACGAATACTACTTCACACTTTCACTGAAAAAAGAGACATATTGCGGAAACAACATATTGAAATGTGTCATCCTCAGTTCAAAGAAAGCGGAAAACAATGCAAATCCTCCATAACCTTTACACAAGGATTTCCAACCCACCCGTCCCTTCAAACATTACACCCTCACTCAACCCATTCTATACTTTGAACTATCACTACTATGTTTCTTATTTCATATTTATGTTTCACTTTTTTCCCTGCTTCAAAAGAAAACTGTTGAATTCCCTTATACACTGACATACTATTGTCTCCTTCTATTATGCAGATTGTTAGTACTTTTAAGAAAATAAATATAAAAAAAATGCAATTTTGTTATGTACGTATTTACATCCTTCTGTAGTATGTGAACACATTGTATGTTTCTATATATCTAATACTCTTTTCCTTAATAAAAAAGTAGTTTCTCAAAACTCAAATTGTTACCTCTTATGTGTATTTCCCATTGGAACTCCACATGCATTACAATTGAATTTAGTTTTACATTTTCACTTATTTCTGCATTTGTTTGTCATCAAACTATGTATCGTTCCTTGCTAACCCAAAATGATCTTTATCCAATAGGTGGTACTCCATAATCCTGTGACTTCGCAATCATGTTGACTCCTGCAAAACGAGCCCAACGAAGAGAGAACTATGCAAAAAATAAAGTACACATAACTGCTGAGCAACGACATCGTAAATTAGAGCATAGAACAATGAAAATCTCTAATATCTTTCAACTTACAATGACCAACAACCTACGATCCCCTAACATTCCAATCTTGCCATCAAATACAACTACTGAAGAATTGCCAACCAACATTCCGCATGTAACTTCCATGGAAAAAACCTTTCAAGAGCATACCACTTCCTTCCGTACGAACCCATCTTTGCTAACAACTGTCACTTTGCCCCAAATGTCTGGGATGCCACATGAAACTGTCTCAAGTACTGACCTCTCTTCAGTTCATCCCACATATACAACCAGTTTCTCCTCTCCTTCAGACTGCTTTCCACCTTGCAATCCACAAACGACTGAAACAGAACACCCCACCCCTTCTAATACATAGAGATTTCCCATATCCCCGCTCTCTTCACTGAATTTAGAAGCCCAACGTCGGTTTCGCAAAAGAATAGATTTGTTGGCAAACATCCAAACTTGCTCAATCTGTTTGGAAAATTACCCTAGAATTAAAACAATTTCCTTTGAAGGCTTTCCCTCGTAAAGATGCAAAAGTGAAAAACAAGGCCATCACTTCTCTTCATGGAACAACATATACCCTGAAAAACAGCCTATCGTTCTTGCGTCTTTAACCCAAATCGAGGAGATGCTTATCGCACGAGTTAATCCATTCATGGAAGTCGCCCAAGTACGTGGCGGGCAATACAAATACTCAGGACACACCATAAGCTTCCCACAAAACATTAGTTTAATAGCAAAGACCCTACCCCGCCCTTGGAGATTTGGACATAGTTCTCATACAAAGGGAAGGATCTAATTTAAAAAATTATGATTTCTACGTCAGTAGATCTCGTGTTTGTGCAGCCTTGCAATATAAAATCCAACACGACCCCTATTACAAAGATGTCTTAATCGACGATGATGCCCTTTCCTCACTACCATCTGAATCATCAAATGTTTCCTCCTCTCTCAACACAAGCCACAATGGAACTGCCCCAAATGTAAACTTGCTCTATAACTCATGGTAGTGGTGTTCCCACCCACTATAATGAAACATATGAACACTCATCGTATTTCATGCCAACACCTCACAATACAGAATGAAGAAGAGGAAATCGAATAGTTCTTGCTCAATCACGATGGTAACACTCCATTTACCATGCCATGGCCAGAGCTTGGGCTTTCGCCAATAAATGAATACAATACGGAAGGCCTGTTCTCAATGGCTTTCCCAACTTTATTTCCAACAGAAAAGCAATGTGGCAACAACCCCGCATTAAAGAAGTTCCAATGCATGAATATGCACTTCATTTGATGTGTTACCATGATGGGCACTTTAGTTCCCACCCAAGATTTCGTTACTTCCTTCTAAACCTCATAATGTGACACAGAAGCCAGTCCACGATAGTAGTTTTTATGAAACAGAACACCGAATCTGGAATCCCTCCAACAATTAGAGAGCTGCGAAGACAACTACTGGAATGCCCTAAAGACAACCTCCCAGATAGCTTAATGCACTTTGGATCGAGCCTTCGAGGGACACGTTCATTCTGGGCAAAAAGTAGAAGCGAGCTTTCAGATATGGTGGAACAATTGGGGACACCAACCTTATTCTTCACTCTAAGTGCTGCAGACACTAAATGGCCAGATCTCCACAATATTATGTCTGGTGAATGCCCAACAGATCCTCGAGCCGCACAACGTTGGAGAACACTTAACATTGTCTCTAACCCTCATCGAGTATCAGCATACCTGCATCACAGATTCACAATATTTCGGAAGAAATATTGTAGAAGGAACTTGGAGCAGTAGACTTTTGGTACAGGTAATCAAATCTACTTATTTCAAAGTTTTTCCCAAACTACATATCTAATATTTATGTTCCCTCATCTCACAGGTATGAATGGCAACATAGAGGCTCCACACATGTCCACGGTTTATTGTGGCTCGAGAATGCACCAAAAGTTGACGAACTAGACTGGGAGGACACAACAGTTATTGAGGCGACAAAACAATACTTTGATAAGTTTGTGTCTGCCTGGAACCCCGCCCGGATTGCAACCGCTTGGATTTCATTCACAGGTCACTCCTAGACGACCCTTGCTTGCTAGATACAACACAAATTCTATCCACCTCCCGCATGCAGACCTTGAAGAACTGCTTAATCGAGTTCAACGCCACACTAAATGTTCAAAGCAAACATGCCTACGTAGAAAGCAATCACAAGCTATAGTGCAGGTACAATGCTCCTTGGGCCACACAACCTACTTCTTCCTTGCACATTGAAGGTGATGGGAAAATAAAGTACCTCCCTTCCAGAAACGATGATGATTGAACATCCACAATCGAACAATGATATACATATGGAGAGCAAATGTCGATTGCCAACGGTACTTTCTGCCATGTCGTTCTTCAAGATATTGCAAAATATGCTTCGAAAGTCGAGCAACGTTCAAAAACATATCACCAAATGCTATCCATATTTTCAAGAGATGCAGACGCAAATTCTCCAACACATATCGCGATCCGTAAAATGCTCACAGAAAGCGTTGTTGAACATGACATAAGCACACAAGAAACATGCCACATGCTGTAAAAATGCCACTTGTTATGTGCAATCGTCCATTCATATCATTAAATGTTGGAAAAAAGATTCTGAGATGTGTCGTTGAAAGTGACGCCGATGCACAACAAACAACCACTTTCTTAGATGCATATAAAGTTCATCCAACAACCATGGAACACCTATCACTTATTCAAGTTGCTCGAGATTGGAGCTACAACAAGCACCGTAAAGGTGATAAATGGAAAAAGCAACCAATACAAGCAATTGTTCGGGTCCACCCGAGATTTGTGGATGTCCCTACTCAAGAATCAACGTCATATGACCTTTTCTGTTGGTTAGAACTCCTATTATACAAGCCTTTCAGAAATATCGCATTTGAATTTGGCTCAACCCCACATGACATCAACGTCACTTGGGACATGTACAAGCACAACTACAAACCATGGCATATTCTACGCACTACCAGCACACGGGACTTGCAATGCGGATGTTAGTTATGACTCAGAGCTCGAATGCAATATTCAACAAGAACCATTGCAAGAATGGTAGGTCTTCACACAACTTCACCCCGGAAACAACACGGGTCTAGACAATCTTGAAATGTTGGGGAAACGAGATTTTGACATACACAATAATTGGACCATACACGACGTTCCCCATGATTTGCAGATAACTAGTTCATCATTCATCGAGAGAGAAGGCAGACACAATTAACAATGGCATACATGCCACACCACCATCTTCCACACTTCCTTTGTCTCCAGAACAACAAATAGCTCTTGATACCATACTACACCATTCAACAAACAAATCCCTTCTACCTCCACTAAGATTGATAATTCAAGGAACGATGGCACAGGAAAATCATTTATGATAAATAAAATCTGGAATTCATTCACAACATCAACCATATCTCCCTCTCCTCTACTTGTGCGATTTCCCTACCGGTGTTTCAACATTCAACATCTCTGCATCCACAATCCACGCAGCCATGCGTATTCCAATCAAAGAACTGAAACCCCTTGAAGGTAGTGCATTATCGTCTTTTCAAGAGTCACTAAAACATATAGAATATGTTCTTATTGATGTAATGAGTTTCATCGGACCAAATTTGCTAAGAAAATTTGACAGTAGACTCCGCGAAGCTTTCCCACACTCAAGAACATCCGAATTTGGGAACATATCGGTCATCCTCCTCGATGACCTCTGCAATTACCACCGGTTTTGGATTCCTCTTTACGCAAGTAAATCCTACAGAGCAACCCTTTGGAAGGGATTTCAATCTTCCATTACATTGCAAACAATATTTCGGCAACAAGGAACAACCAATGCACGAGTTTCATTCGAATTTCTTGCTCCACATGCAAGATTCAACCCCTCTAATTGAGGATTGGGAACTCCTGATGTCTTGCACAGACACACACCTAACTCAACAGGAGCTCAACATTTTTAAGGACGCACCACATTTGTTTGCAAAAAATGATCAAGTGGCATGCCACAACCTACAGATGTTGAATGCATTGAACGTTCTGATCACCCAATCCATTTCTGAAAGTAACAGGCAGACTAGACCAAGAAATCCTGATGATGATCAGTTGGAACACAACGTTCTGTTATACAAACAACAAAAAATCATGTTTATTGCAAATCTATGGGTTGATGCAGGCCTTGTGAATGGTGCCACAAGAACAATCACCGACATTGTCTACGACGCATCAATGCAACCACTAAAGCATTACCTTTATTTGTTGTAAAATTTGATAGATACAACGGCCCATGTTGGGATCCCTCCAACTCGTTACATATTCCCATACCACGTATTTCTAGAGGGAATCGAAGACAGTTGCCGATTAAAATGGCTTGGGGATTAACTATCCACAAGTCGCAAGGACTTACTTTGCACAGAGCAACTGTCGACATTAGAACCACTGAAAGGCAGGGCCTGACATTCACAGCTTTCTCTAGAGTTCCCTCGCTTGCAAATCTGTGCATTTCACCCGCTTTTTCATTCAAGAGATACTCAAATATGGCACACGCATTCAACCAGACTCGAAGCAAGAAGAAAGGAGGAAGCAAGACTACTATCACTCAACCCATCATAAATACTAGCCTCTGCTTTGATAGCGCCTCAAATACTACTATACTCAACATTTCTTCTATCCAAAGCAACACAGTCGTTCAAGGGATATCAAATGTAATCAAGTTTATTGAAACTAAAATTGCCCACTAAAGGCTACCACTCATGATATAAATACTGCAAACGTATACATGTCTCATTACGTGTACGTATACCTACATTTATTTTATGATTCCAAATATGGTATGCAACTTTAAATGTACGAACCTGTAACATAATTAAATGTACACATACAACATTACAATGTAATGTTTCAACTAAAGTCCTACACTACACCTATCAATCACACACATTATCAATTGTTTAATAAATGTTTCTCCAACAAAACACCAACTGAACAACCGATGCACAACTAACAACAACAACTATAAAATTGATTAACTATTGAAAACGGTATCGAAGTAATCATGTATGAATTTATAACAAGTTTGAAATGTAGAAACAACCTTGATTAAGTGGATCAATAATAATTGTACCACTAAATCAAATAACATATACCGCTCGCGTTCACATCTCATGAAACACATGTGATTGCTAGTTTATAAAAAAATTGCAATCTTTATTTCAATTAATTGATTTCAATAAAAAAATGTTTAAAACATTAATTAAAAAAACTCTATAAAACTTAATAATATAACCCCTATTTCATCAAAATAAAATAACAACTAGCAATCACATGTGTACAATGCAATGTGAACACCGAACATTATATGTTATTTGTTTTAGAGGGATAGTTATTACTTTTGTAGTTGATGTTGATAAGGGGTGTGATTGATTTTGTAAGTGTAAAAATATAGATGAACCACTTAATTTAAAGGTTATATCTCTACATTTCTAACTTGTTACAAATTCGTATATATACTCAATAGTTAAGATCGGTAGGTAACTCTCCATTGTACCGCACTTCACCTAATATTTAATCTAGTGCAGAATCCAATGACTTTCGTATACAATGAACAACTACCAACATTCAACTTTTCGTATAAGCTAACAAATGGCACATACATCGAAAAATTACCTTGATTTACTACCTAGATTGTCATTGACGCATTTTCTGACTCGCATTTCTACCTATGATAGATCAATGATTGTCAATTGACCCATACGGACGTACGTTGCAATGCGAGTCGTCAATCTCCTGACACCTATCAAAGACTCCAAAGGCAAACCCCATTGTAAGAAATTCCTTCGGCATAAAACTTTAGAAGAGCTTTGAATGATATTTGCTAGTGGTGCATCAGAGACTCCAAAGGCAAACCCCATTGTAAGAAATTCCTTTGACATAAAACTTTAGAAGAGCTTTGAATGTGTTTTGAATGATATTTGCTAGTGGTGCTCTTAAAAGTGTTAGGTAATTGCCAAGTGAATGAATGGGTGCATTTCACTTGCTTATATATGCTTTAGTAAGATATATTTCACATTAATTCTAACCTATAAAAAAAGTACCTACTCATCAAAGATATAAAAATAAGAGAATGACCATTGGGTGGCTAGGGACAAAGCTATCAATTTCATACCAAACCACCAAACAATTTGGTCCCTATATGATAGTTTCTTACATACAAGGAGTGAAGTGTTGTAAATTTTTGGGTACAACGATTGGTAGTAATATATTGTTATGTATTAATGCAAGCATTAGCAGGTGCAATGTAGAGATCATGTCTTACAATAGGGATAAAAATAAGTTAGGATATAACAAGCTAGCTCAGAATTTGTGCACAAGTCATGATTTAAATATTAAGCCAATACTAACATTATCAAATAATTAATTGTCAAATTTAGATGTCTACAATAAGATGAATTTGAAATATAGCATTTTCTTTGCCACTTCAAACAAACTACAAGTGCAATTGAAAATAACAATGCCCCTATTTTCCCACAATGGTTTTAAGACCTTTAACACTCCTGCATCAACATATGGAAAATTGGCTTTATGCCTTAGGTAATATCATTTTAAACATGAAGCGTATGTTTCGTTAACCATGTATTTAAACAATGGTCGTGTATGTATCAATACCCATGTATGTATAGTAAGGATCCCATCAATAAAGAAGTAATTTTGATTTAAGTTGCAGAAATGTTTGGATCTGGAGTTCAGAGGCAAAGATCAATCATAAACATAAATAAACAGCTGAATACAATTCACAAAATTATTCACAAACTCAGTTTCAACAAATTATTTTTATAGCTGAATAAATAAACATGAAATGATGACAATTCACAAAATTATTTACAAACTCACTTTCAACAAAACCAACAAAGAATGCAAAATCAATCACTCTTAGAGGAAATTCATGTTGCTACCGACTTAGGATCAAATAACATTTAATACCCTGCATAATGAACATTTAAAAAAAATCAGAAGTTACAAACTCACTTTCAACAAAACCGACTACAAAGAATGCAAAATCAATCACTCTTAGAGGAAATTCATGCTGCTACGGACTTGGGATCAAATAGCATTTAATACCCAGCATAATGAACATTTAAAAAAATCAGAAGACCAAGGCAATTGTAACTATAATACAGGATTGATCTAACATATAATAAAATACATTTCTTCAAACAAGCTGTCATTTCATGAGATATACCATGTAGCATCATTTAGGTCACTACATGCAAAAAGGAACGAATGGAAGTGCTCCCGTGAAGAATGAATCATAGTGCATGCACATTACTTGCCTTGTAGACGGCAACATTTTGGGCCCAAGTTCTGGAGCATATGAAACTCAGGGCTCAAACACCAACCAATCTTAACCATTGTTGTTGACTACAAATTAAAGAAGGGCCTCATGATGCATGAAAACATATAATCCTTGCTTGTTTGTGTTAAAGAGTTGCAGCTACTTGAATTCAACAATATTCCTCAAGAAAAAATCAATTTGAGATTACAAAACAGAGCATATCGCTCTATATTATGAAAAGTAACAAGCACCTCATTTTGGAAAATCCTCAATCCAAGAAAAGAATGCCTGTATAATTAGCAAGCTTGTACTGTTTGAAGAACCCCTCAAATAATAAACCTGGATGATCATTTATCTGAACAGAACCTACTCATTTATAACCATATGACTACTCCATTTGAATCTCAAAACTTTTTCAAAGAATTTGTCTCCTGTTTCTCGACAATTCTTCATTTGGCTAACTCTTACAGTTAATCTTCTCAGTTGTCTGCTGTGTTGGACTAATGATTCTAGAGTCATCATTTTCTGGTCGATATTCAGAGGAGACCTCACTGGGATCAACATTTCTTCCAAGAAAAGGTATGGAAAACGAGTCGTCCAACTGCACATTTAGAGAGACAGTATCAGAAGGAAGAAGATTCAAATCTTCGTGAAACTTAGTCTCTTAAATGAAAATAGAAACATAAGCACAAAAAGCATCTCAAGAAATATATTATGGTAGATGAGCTTACCCGCAACAGGCTGTTTTCTTGTGACAATGCAACAAACATGATTCCATGTACTTCAAATTTGGTTAGCCTAGGATGGCTGCTAAAAAATCAACAAGATTTATCTCAGGAAAGGGCAGTAACCTGTCTGTGTCTCCACTAAACTCAATTTTCACCACCAAGTTTTTGACATCAGTTGCAGACTACAAAACATTGTCTATAGCATCCCAACACCATTGCACTCCTCGCATTGATAGCGACTCCAAATCTGAAAGCCTTCCACACTCCACTTTATTCACCTTGCCAGTACCAAAAACATAGAAATATCACAATTAGAATCAACACAAAATTCATTGAGGATATTGTGCCAAATGCAAATATTCCATCACAACAAAAACCAAAATGATAAAAAACAGATCATCTAAAAACAAACTAAAAGCACCCAAAATTAATTTCTGCAAACCTGCATTATTTGCTATTGACAGTTGTCGTAAGGAATGATTCCCCCTTATTTGAATCCAAACAGCCCCTTGAATTTCAAAAAGTTGAAGTTTGGGAGAAGTTATGTTGAGAAAGCAATCTCCTATACCATAAAAATTAAGTCTGCACTGCTCCAGATACTGTAAATCAATGTCAACCATTTTGGCACCATCACAACCTAGTAGAGCCAAGCACTTCAGTGTAGGACATGCACGAAGCATACCGAACAAAGCAGTGTCTTGTACACAAACACCAACCACTTCCAATGTATGGAGTCTCAATAAAGGACTCCAAGCTGGTAACTGTTTAAGAGAAACACCCCACAACGTGAGGCTTTCCAGACAAGGCGAACATGCAATGTAATCAAGAGTACTGGGACAATTGGGTCCAAGGTTTTTCTCTCCCAAGTTGTCCATTCAGAGTTCCAAATGCTTCAATGTTCTGCTTGTGTAATACAACCAAGTTAGCAAGCTCTTGCCAGAAAATGGGCAATAAACAATCAGCTCTTCCAATGAAAATGTTGACAAGACCATGCGGCTGACAATTGCATCTGACTGGTTCATTCTCTCATCACAAACTGTTCTAGGGAAATAAAGGCTCCATACATGTGTCGTTGCCTCTCTCCATCTTTGAAAAACACAGGCACAAATGGCCACATCTCTAGCATTCTTAATAGAAGATAAAATATATTGAACTACTGCTTCAGGCAAAACTTCCATAATCCCATCCAAAGGAACATCATCAATATCCATAGCTTGAGTCATTGTAGACCCTATTTTCTACTGGCTGGATTGAGGAGATTACCCGCGTGACCACATAAGCCAAAAACCCTGGATCCAGCAGTCCTTGGTTGTATGCATTAAAACACAAATCCATAATCGTGAAAATAAATTTACGAGAGCAGAAGCAGGGGATTTGCGGGCAATAGAAACCCTAAAAATCTATTTGGCCATTTTGAGAATGCATGTAAAGTAAGATGTGCTCGCATAAATCTTTGCAGTTTTCTGAGATGTATAGGGCTCTTTGATCCGTTAGTTTTTCTATTCCAGACAGGACATTTTAACAATTTATATACTCAGAAAACCCATTTAATCCAAGGGCCCCTATTTCAGAAGGTTATGGTAGGCAAGCCTCTGTATGGAAATCCCCACTTCGCAAGAGCTTTTTCTCCACATGGAAACTGCCTACAGAGAAGACCAGGAAATAGATGGAGAACTGGTAGATTTAGTCATATAAATTTGTGGTTAGGGGAGGGCCTGGTGAAAATCAGTGAGCAGGGGTGACACGGTTTCCTCAAGGCATTATCTGACCGATGTTGGCCGAGATTGAGATCAAAGAGGAAAATGGGATCCACGTTTGGAAGGTGAAAGTTCATGATGTGCTGTGGGATATGGCCGTACATGTTGCCAAGGTCGATGAAAATGTCCTATTCATAGAAAGGAAGAAATGACGATTATACCGACTTTAAGAAATCAGAAGAAATCTACTATGATGTTTTATACTTCAATCATATAATGTCATCCATTACCCAGCTCAATCAAAATCTCAGAGCGCTATGTAGAGAAGGTCGCATGAAGGAAGTTGTACACACTCTGCTTACTACCCAAACTACCCAAAACACTCATGTGGATTCTTCTACATATATTCATCTATTGCAATCTTGCATTGCCAAGAAAACCCTTTCAGAGGGTAAGCAAATCCACTCTCTCATAAATGACACGGGATATACATTTGCCAAACACACATTTTTACAAAACACACTCATCAACATGTATGACAAATGCGGAAGTCTGGCGGACGCTCGCAAAGTTCTGGAGAACATGACTCAACCAGACATAGTCTCGTTGAATATGATCGTTGCAGCTTACCGAAGACATGGTCTCCCTCAAGAGGCATTGCTCCTGTTTCACAAACTACAACGAATAGGCATCCAACCCGACGAGTTCACCTTCTCCAGTATTCTCCCTGTATGCGCCAACATGGCATCTGTAACGTATAGTTTGCAGATCAAAGGTTCAAAAAAGAAGGCTCTACAATTGAACTAATTACAGGAGATAAAAACATTTCTTGCTGCTGCTGCAGACCCAAAAGCAGGATAAAGAGACACTCGTTACCGACCTCAAATAACAATTCCAGTTCGATGAGGTGCGGATCCTCAAGATTGAGCAGTCAAAAGCCCTCCAGCTAGGGTCAGACTATTGAAGAATTAGTTTCTAAAATTGAAGACAAGCAATTTGATATTCTGATACAACATGAAAATATGAAAAAAGAGATTGTTGCGTATCAAAAGATCTATCTAGAAACAATTTGACGAATACGGTATTCTGATATAACATAAAAACTGACAAAAGAGATTGTTGCGTATCAAAAAATCTATCTAGAAACAATTTGACAAATACAGCTTGTGGGCATTGAATAATAAGATTAATCACAAGAATTACAGACTGACATGAAAAACCCTAATAAATGTAACCCGTAAAAATTCCGTTGATTATGCGCACCAAAAAACAACTATTAAAAATAAGCAAACAAGAACAAACGTCCAGACGGCTGCTAAACCGTCAAATTTAAGACAGTCATAGAAAGGTCCGCAGAGACCTTTCTCATAGGGAGAACACCTTTGGCTTAATAAACAAATAGCTCACATATGACTTTCATTTACAATTTCCGCAAACTCGCTCCTCACATGACAAACATCTACAGAGTCAACAACCTTGTGACCCTTGATGTTTATGTAGGTGATTGACACATTTTTTGTACAGTTGCAAAGATTCCCATTCTTGGCCTTTTTCCAGCTGGACCATACACGCATTTTTTATTTCAATACCATCCATCTGGTGTGTTAATAGCAAGATGTATTTATTTTGGCTGTTAATATACTCTTGGTCTGTAATTAACATGGTAACTATCCATTCTCCTTTTCCCAACAAATACTGTCGAGAGTAGTAGTACCTATCAGGAGTAACATCGATCCAAGAACGTGATTTTCAGCCACAACCAGGGCGCACACTATAATTGCACTCAAACAATCTGATTCTTCAGCCACTCGGTACCCAAAGCCATCTTCCACCATATGAAGTTTACCGACTGTCTGGTTACCAACGAGGAGGAAAAGATATCTGAGTTTAAACTTGACTCGCTTCCATCTACTGTTCTCCCAATTGCCGTCATACACTCTGAAGGCATTTTTGACAGTGTCTGTAAAAGAAATTCAGTTCGCTTAAGACAAATTATTTTCTCGATCATACCACTTAAAACAATTCTATGTTTAAAAGCAGAGAATAGAATCTTATTTTTATTCAAATTTGCTTTTCCAAGGGCATGTATTGAATACCTGCAACCCATGAATGAACTTGCTGCCAACTTGTGAAAGGTGTACAATTTTCAAACTTTTCAACTCTTCAATTCCTGCCAGGGTTTTCAGCTTTTTGCATCGCTTTATTTCAATCCTTTCAACTTGTGAAAGGTTGGGTAGCTCTTCAAGCTTGGCGCAATCTTCTATTAAAAGCTCTGCCACATCAAAGCTACCTGATACTGTCCTCAAATTTCCACAATTTCCCAAAATGAGATACTTGAGCTTCCCACATCCATCAATTGTAGTCAGCTGTAGACGCTGCAGACATGCCAAATTCTCAAGTACAACATAGTTTAGCTTATCACTAGAGTTGAGGTCAAGACATTTTAGCTTCACACAACCATCAACTGTAATCGTCTGCAGACAGCACAATCCTTCAAGACATAACTTCTCAAGCTCAGGACATATACGAATCAACAGATCTGTCAATTTTATACAACTATTGAGTTCAAAACAATTTAGTTTCTGACATTTATCAACTGTTATCGTCTCCAGACAATACAGGCTCTCAAGACATAATTTCTCAAGCTGAGGACAGTGACAAATTACCAACTTTGTCAAATTTTTACAATTTTTGATAGAATTAAGCTTCTTACATCTATTAGTTTCTATTGTCTGCAGACAATACAGACCTTCAAGACATAACTTCTTAAGTTCAAGACAGTGACAAATCTCCAACATTGTCAGTTTTGTACAACTATTGAGTTCAAGACAATCTAGCTTCTTACATCTATCAACTCTAATCGTCTCCAAGCTGTACACTCCCTCAAAACATAACTTCTTAAGCTCAAAGCATCGACTAATTGCCAAATCTGTCAAGTTTTTACAATTATTGAGTGCAAGACAATTTAGCTTCAGACATTCATCAACTGTAATCGTCTCTAGACAAGACAGACCCTCAAGACATAACTTCTCAAGCTCAAAACAGTGACAAATCACCAACTTTGTTAATTTTGTACAAATTTCGTATTGAACAAACTTCAGCTTCTTACATGTATCCACTCTGATCTTCTCCTGATCGTACAGGCGTGGAATAATCAGTGGTTCTTTCAACTGGGAAGGAGCCTGAAAAGATAATAAAAATAAAATTCCATGCATATTGGACACTTAATTTTAGATTAAGAAGTATATACCTGCACATTGTTCATCCACAATCCTTTGAACCCCCATGGAAAATCTTTAAGCATCTCAAATTTTGTAGAGGAATCCATAAAGGAATGCATGTGTGTTTATTGCCATTCATCATAAGCTTGAGCCATAGCAAAGAAGTAGATGCTTCAAAACAATCATCTGAATTCCCTATAAAAATGTAATTTGAGCATCCATGAACCTATCTCGCATGGAATGAAAACATCTGGCATTGGTTTCTGCAAGGGTTTTCTGGAATCCCTTTGACTCCTACAATCAAAGACAGGTCAAAATTGTGATGGAGTGATTAGTTAATGTGTAGACTAATGTCCAATAAAGTAAATATGGGTGAAGAAACACACCAAGGATTGAAGATACTTGGGGCACCATACACGATGTGGGGTCGATTCTTTGGCCATTTGTGTTCCTAAATCACGAAGGTGGTCGTGAATTCTTAAAACTCCGTCTAAATTAAGAATTTTTTCTTCAACAAGACACTTCTCTTTCAGCCTTTGAAGTGCATGCTCAGCACCCCAACCTGATATCTTCCATATTTCTATGGCAACACTTTCGTATGTATTACTAAAGAAACATGCAATATCCATAAATATTTGTTTTTCCTCATAATCAAGTGAGTCAAAACTTATTTTGAGACTATGCAAAACATCCCCAGGCAGGACCCTCCTAATCTTGTCCAACTCTAACCGCCAATAATCTTGTAATCTACCAGAAACATGCCGGCCAAAAACTTTAATAGACAGAGGTAAGCCTCCACACAGTTTTACAAAGGCATCTACCAGATCTTCATATCCACTTACGGGATGGGGCTGGTTGAATGCATGCTGGCAGAAGAGCTCTCTCCCATCATGCTTATTCATTCCTCTTAAATTATACCGAAGATTAATTCCTGCACTTATAAGTACCCCTTCATCACGAGTTGTAACAATTACCAGATTTTGCTCATCCCTTATCAATAGAGCATCTAATTGTTCCATATTATCAATATCATCTAGAACAATGAGAAAGCGCAAAAGGCCAACATTTCTTAAACGATGTTTAAGGTGGCTGATTCCAGCATCTATGCTCTGAAACTTGACATTACTTTCTTGAACCAAATCTTCAATGAGTTTAGATTGCAAGGACGGCACAACATTTTTGGCATATGCTTCTCTCACATCAGACAGAAAACATGCTCCATCATATTCGGAACGTTTGTTATTGAACAACTCTTTAGCTAGAGTAGTTTTGCCGACTCCACCCATTCCATAGATGCCAATAATGTTGAAGTTCTCATCTTTC
The DNA here is from genome assembly GCA_018340775.1 of Taxus wallichiana var. yunnanensis. Taxonomy (NCBI): domain Eukaryota; kingdom Viridiplantae; phylum Streptophyta; class Pinopsida; order Cupressales; family Taxaceae; genus Taxus; species Taxus wallichiana. The sequence continues at coordinate 154,042,797 of CM031241.1, forward strand.
CTTCCGTTCAGCTTGCAGAAGATCTCTAAATCTCGGACCACTTTATTAAGTCCAACTGAATGTTCTGCAACATGTAAAGGTTTTTTATCTTGCACCTCCTTTAGCACTGCTCTCACTATGTTCTTACAAAGATCCTCCTGATCACTGAATATTTACAAGGAAAAATGATTCTGTAAAAAGATTGCTTAAAATCATCTAAGTTTTATGAAGGGATAAAATGAGCACTGAATGAATCTCTAATGAAGAACAAATAAAATGAAAAACAGGAAATTATTGTCCTAATTTGGGGTGGGAAATAGTTATTAAAAAATTGCAATGTAATATTTATCTTTTCATCATTAGAATCAAAAGCCTTATTGATTAGCATCCTGGGTAGCCCTTGAGCTGCAGCCTGCAGTAAACATGTATTTTCCTAGGGTAGCAACAGGTCTCTGATCCACATATTAATACAACAGTCTGTTGTTATCCCGTGGTAATACTTGTAAACTTACGGACTTCTATGATGCTAACCGTAGCTGAGGTTGGGTATTAAATTTCAACAAGAAATCTTTTTTAAAGTACAATAAACACAATTTAATAACAGAGAAGAGATCTTACTTATTGTGCCTGCTGCATTCGTATCCTGTAATGACTGAAACAGACTGGAGTGATTCTTTCCACCTCGCAAGATTTTCAAGGTACCTGCCCTTCTCTTCATACTTGGAAAATGCTTCGGCATAGACACCCTTTCCGATGAAGCGAAGTTCCCAAGGGGCCACATCATAAAACACTGGAATGATCATGGCATCGGTCTCCAACATAAGAGCAAGTTCAGCTAAGCACCAAGCCGAGTCAGCATATCCTTTAGAGAAGATAGCGATATGAACTGAAGAAGAACGAATGGCACTCTCAATGTTAGAAGGAAATACATCACCCAATTCCAACTCCTCGGAATCCAGAAACACAGCGAGTTGCAATTCGTGAAGAGATTTGTAAAGATCCTTAGCTAGGGTTTCTTTGACATCAGGACCTCTGTGGTTGATGAATACATCATACATCTTTGACGATCCACACAATCTTCTCTTATTGGTTGGAGAGCTAATCCCGCTAAAAGCATCGTAGTCTGTATTTTGTCCGTGAGAAGAGGACGAAGATGCCATTAATGGAAGACTGTAACACAGTCGTCAAAAGGGATCGAAATTACACAAATCGCAGAGTGAATTTAATTGTATGGGACTATTTAAAGTAGTAGATAATAGAATCCCTATTCCAAGAAAATGCAAGGAAAGTGGGGAAGAAAGTAAGGGAAATCGTTTGCGTAGGACCTGCTCTCGACAAATTGTCTCTAGAAACTTCGGTATTCTTCCATCCTCACTCCGTTTCACACGCGGAAAGAGACGACTTCATTTGCATACTAATCTTCTTAGCAATTGCATCATAAGTGTGTAATGGAAATGTGATAGGTGGGCATTATGCCTGGAAATTGACAGGTTGTAAGCCGTTTTAGAAACCGTAGACAATGACAGGCTGACGACGAATGTGTGTTCATGACGACGGATGTGTGTTCAATAAATGAGTGTGGTTAGAATGGTCAATACAATTAGAAGTAATAATACAAATAATGATATTCCAAGTATTATTCCTTTAACAATAAGCCATGTATTTCAAATTTTATTCCTTCATTAACAACACACTATTTGAATTTTTGTACACATTGTGTTGATATTGTCTTATTATAATGTGTATATTGAAGATTTTATCCACTATAATGACATTATCTTGCTATAATTGGTGTGTATATTGCCTGCAAAATGTCATTGAATATTGTGTTGCAACATCAAATATGGAAAATATATGATAGAAAAATCCTTCAAATATTTGGACAATAAGTTTGTGAATATCGCATATTTTAATGATGATATCTTGGATCTAGATTCTTATTTAATTAACACTCAAGAGCCTTCCTAGAGCTATTTATTCAAAGAAAAAATAATACATGATTGCTCGCACACCTCATAAATCAATATTAATTCAATTGAAGAGAATTATATGCAATTTATAGATGTTTAGCATAGTTTTTTTCCGGTTAGGAAGTGACAAACTATAATTCCTATTTAGGATGCTGACAACTAGATTCCTTCTACCCAAGTACTAATTTACCTAAATACAAGAGAACACGCCTTATACATCTTGTAATTGTGTGTGTTGAGGCAATTGTAGATGGTGTCCACAATATCCTTGACATTTTTGCAAGCTAAAATATTTCGCTTCTCCAACAAGTTCAAACATGGAGGGACGACTTACTATCTCTCTCAATACCTACACCAATGTCATCGCTATTATGGTCATATGTATAGAACCTACAAAAGTACTAATATTTCAATTATTTGGCGGCTTTTAATTTACTAAATTGAGTTTACCACTCATCTATTCATTTAGAAACTCACATTCATACTTGATAGGAAATTTGTGCACAACTACTCTCACGATTCATCTAGAAAATCAATTATCATTTATTGAGGTGAAAGGCCATGGAATGTTAGGAATCGAGACTAATACTCTCTTGATTCTTTACACAATTAGTGCTAGCATAAACAAGGTTTTCAAACTCAATGAAATGATCCCCCACTTTACTATTTTATTCATAATGGAATGGTGCTCTTTCAAGAAAGGATAGCTTATTGGGGTTACTAACGAGGATTCCAACATGAACGACCCCAAAGATGGGAAAAAATTGATGGGAGCATTTTCAACGGTGTTGTCCCTAGGTGGGAAGAAAGAAAAATTTAATAAAGAAACGAGATAGGAGTATATTATTCTAGATAAAATATCATTTTCATTTACGACTGGCTTAAACCTATTATAACTTTGATTCTTTAAATAAAGTACACTTAGACAATTAATGATTTTCAAAGTGGATTTCACATAGAATAAACTAAATGATTCGCCCCTATTTAGACGGGTTCGAACTTCTTACTTTACTTGATATTTCTCTCTCTGCTTGTGAATATTCTCTTCATCTATATAATTTTCATATGAGTCCCTCCTTGTGAGTATTTGAGATGAGATTTTTCATTATTTGAGACCAATCTATGGATTTCATTCAATGCATCTCTTCCTTCCGAGATGTTATAATTTATAGTTATCTTCGATTAGACATCAAGGGCATGTCACAAGGTTACACATTGTTGAATACCATTGATGTGGTTGTAGCCTCTTCATTGGCTCTGACCAAGAAAGTTTCAAGAATCATCTTAATTTCATTATTAGCATTTTGAAATATTTTTCTTTAGAATTTTCACGGGGATTGTTTGAATTTTCTTACACATTGTGTTGATATTGTCATATTATAATGTGTATATTGAATATTTTATCCATTATAATGACATAATATTGGTATAATTGGTGTGTATATTCCTGTAAATTTTCATTGAATATTATGTTCATGACATCACATATGGAAAATATATGATTGAAAAATCCTTGAATATTTGAACAAGTTTGTGAATATCACATATTTTAATGATGATTTCTTAGATCTAGATTCTTATTTAATTAACACCCAATGGCCTTCTTGGAGCTATTTATTCAAAGAAAAAATAATACATGATTGCTCGTACACCTCATAAATCAATATTAATTCAATTGAAGAGAATTATATGCAATTTATAGATGTTTAACATAGTTCTCATGTGGGTTAGGAAGTGGCAAACTATAATTTCTATTTATGATGCAACAATTGGATTCCTTCCATCTAAGTACTACTTTACGAATACGAGGGAACATGCCTTGTACATCTTCTAACTGTGTGTGTCTTTGAGACAATTATGGGTGGTGCCCATGATCTTGTTCACATTATTTTCTGCAAGCTAAAATATTTGAATTCTCCATAATTTAATAAAATTTGGAATTTGATATATTAAATCTAAATTGAGGAAAGTGCTCTGATGATATATAATAAGATACGAGATGTTAAGCCTTTTAAAGATGTAACTATGGAAGAAAATGAGAGAGGTAGGGAACTTATCTTGATTTCACTTATCCCGAAGTGCACTTATTTGGAAGAACTAATGAAAATGATGATTAGAGTATTGGAAATACTCGATATGAATTTTGGAACATGTAGAATAACACGGGTAGGGCGAGGGTGTCCTGGGGTGCCCGAGATCGCTTGAAAACTAGAGTTTGCATAAAATCTCATAACCTAGTTTCTTCAGTGTCATTAGGGTTTCTTTACCCTTATTTATTGATCGGGTTTAACTCATTGGAAGATCATTGAATTCACTAGTAACATGAAAAATATATGATATCTTGCAAAACCCCAAACTACATCAAATCCTAAAAAATAAAGATGTAAATGGGGAGTTAGATTGTCCTCGGTGGTCACCCAACAGAGTGAACTTATAGTTGAACATTACACTACATCTCAAACTCTATGTAGTTCCATTGTGATTGTGTGTGCAATAGTGCTTACAGGTTGCCCTCATACCAATGACTCCAAGATAATGTGCGATAGCTAGATAGAATGCAAATGTGTTGGATGGAATTAAGAAATTTCCCCTTCCTATGTAGTGTATGCAAGTAATAAGCCCAAAATGCGGTCCCTTTTGATATTACATAGATAGATATCCCTTGATAAGATTTACCACCCTTATAATGGTATGCATGTTTTATTTATATAGGGATATCTTGCTTGAATTTCAACACTAGTGACACGACATGCCAAATAGGACCCGGGATGGGAGTATGAAAACCAAAAAGGCCTACCACAAATATAAAAAATGTGAGCAAGAACAAAGAGGAAAAGGGTGCCCAGATGGATAGGAGTACTTGGTCGGCTAAGTGTCACAGCCACTGGGTGCTTAGTGTCAGAGGACAATTGACAACAAATATGAGAAGACCAAAAATAGGGATCCCTGACCGACAGAGTGAGTATGTAGTGATAAATACGAGAGATAAAAATAAAAACAAATAAAGAAGGCAGAATTTAACTAGGAAGAGTGAATACTTTTCTTATGCAAGATCCATATATAAAACAACATACTTGGCTAATAATAAATAGTAGTATGTCCATGATTTTGTTTCTACATTTTCCCCCCTTTATGCTATTTGAGTGAAATTCAAATAGTGTAAAGTAAGTAAAGGACATACTTGAGAGAAATTTGGAGAAGCCATGTTTTAGATGTACATATGAAAAGAAGGACACATAGCATGGAAAACCATGGATCAATGTGTCAATCTATGTGACGTAAATAGAGACGGTGAACCGTTGTGAGGAGTACTTGGCGAAATTGATAGCTTTATTTTGGAGGATTTGAATATTTTTGAATTATCATTGATGGATATTTGAAGGGGTAGGTAGTGATCGAGTTCTCAACCCTAGTTTTATATGTGTGGCCCAGAAGGATTTGGGTGTCTTTCCGCTAGAGGAAGAGTGTTAGGGAGAGAGGTATAGTTTTACTCTCCAACTATGACTACATCCTCAAAAAGGTTTAGCCATTGTAGATGGAAAAGACCAGATTTTGATTCATTTCGATGCTTTTCGATCCAATGTGAATAACCCATATAGGAATGGTATAGGAAAGGAAATGACGTCTCATTTCCCCCACTCCATGAGTGTCGTGATGTGTATAGTTCTAGATGGATTTCATGTCAGGTCATCTGGAAGCGATGTAAAAATGATTCCTATGTTAGGTCATCTCGAGAGTTGTGATGTAATTCCCAAGTTAGATCATCCGGGAGGAATGTTGAAGTGATGCTTAGACTGGATTGATTGAATTGATTTGAATATTGAACACTTGTTTTTAGAATGTATATGTTAAATTACTCATGGAGATAGTTTTCACTTTTCCCCCCCAAATTAGGTCATTAGGGCGAGAGATAGAAAGTAGTAGAAAATGTAGCATGTTGTATGAGTAAATTTTTGCAAGTTAGGTCATCCGGGAGGAATGTTGAAGTGATGCTTGTATCGATTGATTGCATTGATTTGAATACTAAATGCTTGTTTTTAGAATGTATATGATAGATTACTCATGGAGATATTTTTCATTATTTCCCCCCAGATTAGGTCATTATGGGGGAGAGATAGAAAGTAGTAGAAAATGTGGCATGTTGTATGAGTAAATTTTTGATAATGATGTATTACGAGTGTGTAGTGATCACATAATATCCTGAGAGGGACCTTAGGGTGACCATAATTATATGTCCCCTTTAGTTGAAAGGGGGAGTGATAGTAAGAACAAATGTGGAGCCAAAAGTAGAAATGAAACGATGAAATAGTGAGTAAAATGAGGTATAGTAGATGTCGCAAAATTATATGTATATCGAGTTGAATATGTTCTAGATTGGAATATAGTGCTATGGAATGTGTAAAATACAATGTTAGGAGTAATTTTTAACTAAATGGTATAGATGAAGAAGAAGCAGTGGCGAAGCTCAAGATATGAGCGAAATAGTGTAGCATGTATTAGTTGGAAAATGAGCATGAATGGTAACTATAATAAATTGTGCAATTGAAAAATTGTTATATATAACAATGGTAAAAATTGAATAGTAGCTTCATTTGAACCTTGATTGATTATAATTTTAAGCTTTGAGCTTGTGAGGATGCTTTAAAAATTAAATGATGAGATTAAGCGGATTCAAGATGGTGGTGGCAATCGTGCATCGCGGATGACAACTAGGTTAATAAGTACAATTATTTTCAAAAACATTAATGAAATTTTCTCATTTCTATCAATTCTTGCAACATTTGAGTTCTTTAATTTCTAGGCGTTTTTAACTCGGGTGATAGTGGCAAGGCACTAACATCCATTGGGATCTTAGCACCGATTCCTAGGTGTTGGTGACTTGATCACGGGTGTTGTGACCCAAGAGGCTACTGACCCCGTAACGTGCTAAATGTAAAATTTAATGCATTTTGGTATTATGATTAGTTATTTTTGCATGTATATGAGGTGCTTAATGTCACATTTTACGATGTTGTGTGTTATGTAGAGAGATATCCATTGAGGGAGTTTCTTGGAGGTCAAAATTTGAGTACGTTATTGGGATTGGGCTTATCTGATGTCGAGTGGGATATACTAGACCATGTCAGCCTACGACACATAGTGAGATTGGGGGAGGTACCCCATAATATGCCTATGATCAATGTGTTGTGTGAGATATGGTGTGCAAACACCTACACTTTTTAGTTTCCTACTAGGGAGATAACCGTGACCCTAGCGGATGTATATCGCATATTGTATTTGCCGGTTAAGGTGATAGAGTATAGGTGATGGCTATAGAGGATTCTCAGAGTAAGATGATGATTGTTAGGTAGTATTATATAGGGGCATGGGTACATCGAGAGACCCATATTAGCTTTTATGTTATAATTTGAGATCATTAGGTGTTTTGTGATTACCGAAGTTCATTGCGGTTATGATTACTTCATCGGTGGTAGTGGAGGCGGTGGTGTAGGGATATTAGATAAGATGCATGATATTTGTTAGTGTATAGAGGAGGATTGGACTAGATATGTGAGGGAACAATGTGTATTAGCACATTTATATAGGGACCTATACATGTTTACATAGGAGGACCATGGATGTGGGCTAGGATCCACTAGATTTCTACATGTATGGACTTATGAGCATATTGCTATATTGAGGCCACTTGGTGGGCCATGTGCTGAGTGGTAGAGGCCATATATATGTGTTGTGATATGGGTAGGTTTCCAGGGAGCGGGAGGATGGACATCGCTACTTATAGATCAATGTTTGATCACATGGGTCTAGGGGCCATAATATTGAGGTCATGTCGAGACTATGGTAGATGGCCCAAGGATGGAGTAGAGATACAATGTATTCAACATACTATGTGGTTGGAGGACTAGTTTCAAAGGGTGGTCGAAGTTATTTCGGGAAGAGTGTATATCACGGTAGTTCGGTATGGCTCGGGATGTGGCCCTAGAGCCGTATGTATGGGTGCGCGAGTGATGAGAGCACTAAGGAGGCCAAAAGTGACACAAGACCTACAAGAAAACATCTAGTGCCCCAGTGCTGAGGAGATGGATGTGGCCACGGGTCTATATAGGTAGATGATGCAAGATGTATGAAGGAATATAATACATGTTGGGTAGCGCATCGATTGGTGTTATTATTTTTGGTTGTTGTGGATGAAGCATGATCACCACTAGTCTGGAGGAGAAGAGGGGAAGAACCTACCCCGATGGTGATGGAATAACGATGGTGATCTTTGGAACATGAGTATTGTTAGTTATTGATTATCACATAGTTGTTGTATGTTTGTAATCATGTGTGATAACTAATGTGGTATTGGATGGTTATAGGTGATGTTTATTGGTCCTTGATCATGGATTCATCGATCAAACATTAATGAGGAATGTGCCTCAAATGTTCTCGTGGGAGGTGGGATGTTGGAGTAAGTAGATGCTATTGTGGGTGAGCATGCCCATTTGTTTAAGCCAATGGTGATTGCGGCAGCTATGTGTACCATATTGATGAGTGAGTGACATGAGGCACGGGTAGAGACTTGGCGGCGAGGAGGATATTGGAGGATGAGCCCTAATGTAGGATGTATTTGTGAAGTATGTAGAGTTAAAAGTTTTTTTTTTTAAAGAATCAGTTGATCTCGCTATATTGCATAGACAAGTGGAGAGGTATAGCAGTGCGCAACCAACGACACAGATTGAGTAGTGAAACATATAGTTCTAGAGCTCTCGTAGTTATATATAGTGATAATTATGATGATATATGATGTATATGTAGTGATGGATGGGGGATTACTCCCTACCAATTTTATTTATGTAGCTTATGGTTTTGACAATATATATAGATGGATGATTTTCATTATTGTATTATGTTGATGTTTATTAATATTTGATGTGATGATTATTGGTTTTGTAATGTTTAACTTGCATTGCACACGAATGATGATGTGTGATTGCATAAATGATTATGTTTATTCAAAATAGATGATAATTTAGTGTAATAATTGAAATTTAGATTATGTATGTATGAATGTAAGTAGAGAGTATGTTATAAATGGTGGTATTATGGTGTATGTAGTGAACAAGAACAGTGCGGTGAAATGAAATAGTATAAGATGGATTCCTTGTGAGTTGTAGGATGAAAACAATTAGTGTATGTAAATACACTTTACTATGATGAAGAAGGGGGTGTAATGGCGATGCCCCCAATGTATGTGTAAAGGTAAGGTTCATTTATATAAGACCCCTTTGTAGTCAAGAATGAGCCATAGAACAAGATTGCGTCATAAGGAAGTGGATTTATAGTTTCATTTAGATAGATAGATCAATGAAGTGTGTAACATAAAGATGAAGTGATGTTATTATTGAAAAAAATACCTCAACAGTCATGTAATAACCTTGATAATCCGAGTGTGACATCGCATAATGAGGTGATCATAAGCGAGATAACCTACCAAAGATGAAGAGGGTGGTGAGGACCATTTAAATCATGTGAAATGGTAGTAGCATGAGTGTATGAGCCAAAAATGAATTTCATATGTGATGATGCCAATGATGGGAGATGTATTAGTAGGAAGAAAACATGGCGACAACTTAGGAATACGGTGTGAAGTAGGAGCACTATGCGGTAGGTGAGATGATGCGATGGTGGATGAGTGAGGTGGAGGTCATGTATGCATCATGATTTTATGTGGTGAACTAGGGATGACCTTAGAACTCGTGAGGAGGAGACAAGTGAACCGAAAGCAACAAAATGCTTATGCGAATTAGAGAAAGAGACCATCACGAGAGGAAGGGACAAAGAAAATGACACCTTTTCCTTCCGATTTTTGTATTTTTCATCAAGGGCGTAACATTCATTGTCTCGATGGCCATTGATGCGATGAAAATTACAATAAGGAAGACCACGTTGGCATTGCGAGAGATATGGAGGATGATTAAGATTAGAGGGTAAGTGAATCAATCGCTTATCAAGTAAATCATGCAAAGATATCATGAGGCTTAGCAGTATGTGAGAAATGTAATGGCTACAAATAAGAGATGGAGAATGACATGGCGGAAGAGATGGAGGACACTTATGTAGTGGAGGGGATGGAGGATGCTTACGAGGTTAAGGTGATGAAGACCATGGAGGACGTTTAATAGATGGAAGAGGAGAATAATCAGGTAGATGATGACATAGTAGAAGAAGTACAAGGAGGATCTATAACATGTGTAGCATTAAGTATTGTTCTAGATCAACATGACCGTATAGCATAAAAGTGTTCAATTATTCTTTTAAAGAAAGAATCAAGCCACGAGAAAAGATAAATTACTTTTCTAAATCAATGGGATGAAATAATAGTTGATGCATGCAATAATTGAAACGCAAAATATAATCCATGATAGGTTATTTCCATCCTTTATGTAAGCTAGGTAATCAATCATGTGTGACTTTAGGACCATTGTTAAGCATGAAGTGTCTAAGAAAGACATCTTCCATCTCACAATAGCTACTAATTGATCCAAAGGGTAGATGCATGTACCATTGATGAGCATCATCAATAAGACTATGACCGAAGGCTTTTAGCAATAACCAATCATTCGAATAAGAATCCATAGCTAAATGATAATGCTTAAGATGTATTTATGGATTGTCAATCTTGTAAAGCATGAAAATGTAGGCATGATGAAATCTTAAGGAAGCATTGAATTGTTAATTTTCTTTGGAATAATATTGCAATGAAGAGAGTTATTATTAATAACGCATAGTAGGATTTACTTTAAAGAGTGAGAGATTGGACACGATATTGTAATTTTCCAACAACATACATGAGTGATAAAATTTCATGTGAAGTAATCATAATATTATTGAGAGGCACATTGAGAGGTCACAATTTTCCATTATGAGTGATCATGGGAACATGAGAAGAAGAGGAATATGCCAATGATATAGGCACACTAGATGTAGGTGCAAAAGAAATAATAGGTGGTATACTAGGAGAATTAGAAGAAGCAACACAAAGAGATTCCATAAAAGAAGAAGAAGAAATAGGTAGAGAAGAACATGGAACATCGATAGAAACATTAGGAATAACTTCGGAAGAAATGATAGAAGATGAAATAATAGGAGGAGAATCATCATGAATGCTATTAGATGAAACCTTAGAATTAGGTGAAATCGGAGTAGAGAAAACACATTTAGAAGTTTGAAGAGAAGTAGAATCATTACTAACATGTTCTTACTTAGAAATATTCTCATTATCGACAAAGTGTCACGCACGATTATTGCATTGTTATCCGTAAAATTGTGAAGGCAATTTTACCATAACCATACCTGAAAAATTTTGTTTCGATCCCTCGTTAGGGATCCTTCGCGTTAAACGTCAGTAAATCCCTTCCCTAGGAAATTTAGTTTTCGAACTTAGTCTTTTGAGCCTTTTTTTGGTGGGCGCATGGATTTTCCTTGTAACACCAAGTTTGGTCGCCCCCTTAAAAGCCTTTGGCGCATGGTTTTCCATGTTAACACGCTTTTCGAACACCCGGGTTTTGTGCGCCAAAGGGCGCACATAATCTATATGCTTAACACCAAGGATTTTTTGGTGCGCCAAAGGGCACATAACTTCATGTCATGCATATGGTGCGCAAGCCAAATGCGCGCGCTCATTCTTCATTGTCATATTCCTTCCATGGCGCGCCAATTCGGGCGCACGCTTCCATGCCGACGGCAAACGCTTTCCATGCGCCATTTCAAAAGGTTGGTGGCGCATTAATGACAGGTTTTTCCTATAAATATCCGTGCGCGCCCATGTCATTTTCATTCCTTTTTATCAAAGCACGTGATCGCTCTGGATTTGTCAGCTCTGCTCTGTCGTTGTCGCCCTGTGGACCCGCTTTTCGATTTTTCATATATATTTGAGGTAAGAGGTTCTCCCTCATTTTCATTGAGTGCTTTCATGTGTTTGATCTGCTTTCTGTTGGTATGCATGGTCTGTGTTTGGTCTGCTAGTCTGTGTTTGGATGAAATATGTTTAAACCTTTCCCCCTGTGCTGTCCTGTTCGTTTTCTTCTGTTCCTCTTCCTCTCCCTCCCTCTTTCTGGATCTGCTGGAAAAGGAGTCGTTTTGTAACTGGCTTGGTCTATTAAAAACTTTTTGTAAAACCTTACTTGTCCAAGTAATTTTTGAAGTGGAAGAGAGGAATAAAGAAGAGATTTGAAGTAGTTTATTTCCATAGGCGCACTGGCGCGCCTTGTAACAATAAAAACAGTCGCGCCCCTCGGCGCACCTACCCGCCATGCAACATGCTCAAGATCCGCGCCAATGGCGCACCCTGCCATCCTGCTGCAAGTTTGAATCCCGCGCCTCCTTAAAAGCCTTTGGCGCACCCTTTATCCATGCTGCATAATGTTTCCATGCGCCAAAGGGCGCATCCAGTTTCGATGCAACACAAGCCTTATTCGCGCAAGTATAAAGCTATCAAGGCGCGGGCGCATCCTCCATTGCAGTAACATTATGTTGTGTAAACCCTCCATGCGCCACGCCATATTCCTTTGGCGCATCATTTGTCCATGTTACACAATCTTCCCATGCGCCATAGGGCGCACCGAACCCCAATGTAACACGCACTTCCCGTGCGCCCTTCTATAAAATGCAACCTGTTTCCTCCATGCGCCATGCGCCTTTGGCGCCAGTATAACCTCTGCAACATTCCTTTTCTGTGCGCCTTGTCTATTTGGCCTGTAACATACATTTTTCATGCGCCCTGAGCCTTATAATCTCTAACTCCTTCCTCTGCTTGCATTCCAATGGAAGATCAAATGACTAATTCAACCTTTTTGGATTGGGTCTCTCTTCTTCTTCATGCAGATCAGCAACTGAGTTCGAAAGAACACATGTCTACGTCAAGCAAGAAACCCACCAAAACAAGAGGAAAGGCTAAACTGACAGAAGAAGAGATGAAATACAAATATCAAAGGGTCAGAATGCCCGAATCACAGGCTGAGTGCAGTATGGATGTCAGGGACTCAGAGTTGGGTCACATTGACATGGATGAGTTCTGGGTTAGAACTCAGAAGGTTACAAGAAGTCCATGGATGGACAAGCTAATAGGCAGTGCCCTGCACTTTGCCGGAGGAATCCCTGTCAGCGCTGTGAACAATGAGTTCATGATGGTAGTTGCGCAATCTTTCAACAAGGACACAAGATGTGTCGAGAACAGCAAGGGCGAGGTAGTCATAAACCTCACTGCCCGTCATTTTGAGTTGATGCTTGGCATCCCTCACCACCGGAACTACGTGGCTGTTAGCCAACAGGAATGCATCAAGGCCTGGGAAGACAACGAGGGCCAGTGCATGCAGTTGATGAATGAGGTCTACCTAAAGAATAAGAAGGTAGTGACCCGGTGGCCTCAGACTATCCACCGAAGTGATTTCTCAGAGGAACTCAGTGATTCTATCACCTTCCTGAGCAGAGTCTTCGGGCTTTCAGATGCCCACTATTTCCATAAGTGGATGCTGCGGTACCTAGAAACAATGAATAAGAATTTGCCCGATCAGCGCTTTTGCTGGGGTGAAATAATCAGCAGCACCATCTCTGAGCAGCTACAACAGTTCGCCACAACGGGAGTGTTCCATATGAACTCCTATGTAGTCTATGCTGCAGCGTCAGCAAGGGATTATCCGGGGCTGAACCGAAGTGGAGTATGGCCTCAGGCCAAGATATTTGATTACTATCCAGAGCTGAGGCTGGAGAATAGCATCCAACATTTCGCAAAAGTTAACGATGCATTCTTCTATCATGTCATCTGCCTACTGAGGCCGAACATGACTCATAGCCGGACAACCAAGAACATAGTGGCAGTCACAGAGAAATGGGGGGCCCTGTTCACCCAATTTCCCACGTTCACCTATCTAAGGGCTGCCAACTTTTTGGGAGAGCCAACCAGGCTACCGAGGTATGCTGGACCAAGGCTGATTCTACTGGAGTTATCAAGGCAGCTGGTCACATACCATGAGAAGTGCCTTAAAAGGAAGAAGGGCGGAACTCCTTTCCCCCTCACAGTGGGCCGGTACACATGCTCCTCCTATCACAAGGCGAAGGAAATGTTCGCAGAGCTGGAGTTGCTAAACTTGAAACATGACTTCCCAGCCAGGCCTACCTTCGATCCTAGGAGCTGCCTGCCAAGGGCTAAGCTTGATCCGATCCACGTCCCTCAAATTGAGGATATTTACATTGATGTTCTCCATGAGGTGGAACTCAGAAGAAAGGATCACTCTCGCTTGGCATTAACGGAAATCATCCAATACGGAGTGGCCATTGTCCCCAAAGGCTTCCAAACCACGGAAGACGAAGTAGACAAAGTGTATAATGACACAGAAGGGGATGATTGGCCCTTCCCGGACATTGACAGAAGCAAGGCTCCTCAAACAATTGAGGAGAGGGTCAAGGAGACTATGCGGAGAACAGAGCATTGGTGCCGCATGAACGGACTAATCTACCTCGGGGTAGATTTCACAACTTCCCCTTTGGGCAACGCACCTCCAAGGTCAAAGAAGCTGTGAAGGCAAAGGTGCCAAGGTGAACCTAGCACCATTCAGAGGAAGCCCTCGAAAGTCCTCTTCCTTCGCAGAGCTCGAAAAGTAATAACTCCTGGATTCGCAGAGAAAGAATTGGAGAGGATAGTCCTATACGCCCATCCACCTGTGATGTCGGCGCCGCTACAACTTCGAGGTCCCTTCTATCCCTTCTTCTTCTCTTCCTTCCCCTCCTCGAGTGACTCGATTGACCACTCCTTTGGTTGTGTCCTCTGCCTTCTTCTACTCTTTCCCCGCCTCTTCATCTATCTTCTCCTCCTCGCCGATTTGTCTTCTTCCATTTCTTCCTCATCTCCGAGCTCCCTTCCCTTCCTATGTCTTCTGTGATTGCGGTTCCCCTTCCTCCCGTGGACATTTCTTCGGCTATTCTTTCGATGTCGCCGCCGCGTGCTCTCCACGTTTTCCCCTCTTCTACCGTTCTTTGCCTCCCTCCTCGTCTCCGGTCCTTCTTCTATAGACCAGCTTGGATCTCTCAAGGTGAGCCAACAAAAGAGGAAAGTCCCCATCGCTCCGATGGACTTTTTTGGCCATTCCGCTAAAGGAGTAAAGAAGCACAAGCTTCGGTTACACGCTTCTCGAAGAGCGCTGCAGTGAGAGAGTCATGGAAATAAGCATACCCCAACCCCTCAAGGAGAAAGAAGATCTGTCTCCGACAGATTTCACCGTGACCAAGTCACAATGGGGACATCCTCAGAAAGTCTCCAGGGGGAAGCTCTTTCCGCAGTGGATGCACTCTGCAAGAAGCTTCAGGAAACGAAAGAGGAAAAAAGGCTACTGAAGGAGCAGAACAAGTATCTGCTTCAAGCCTTACAGAAGATGGGAAGTGCACCTCCCACAACTGCCGCCGAAACTCCTGAGCTGCTCAGTCAGGAGAAGATCAATGAATATTCAAAGATTGGTGAGCAGGGCATGGCCGTTTCTGCTTGGAGGAGCCAAATCCTCAAGGATAGTGAAAGAGTAATCGCCGAGTATATCAGTTTATACCTAAACATCGAGAAGGCGAATAAGGAACTCCAAGCATTAGCGGGTCCGATATCAGAAGAGTTAGAACATGCTAGACTCCAGCACGAGACATTCCAACAAATGTTCGACTGTTCAGTCGAAGATCTGGTCAAGTTCGGGGTCTTCGGCCATCCAAGGGCCCTCAACAAAACTATGTCCACTTTGGACTATCAGATAGATCAGCTGGAATTTGTTTTAGAAAAGATAGACAAGGTAAAGGAAGAGGCCCTGGATGCGATGCATCAAATGGAGAAAATTGTCCTCGCCATGAATCCAGGGTTGCTCACTCCTTCCCTTACCTTGAGATCAGCTGATGACACTATCCGGATCTTCAAAGAGATAGCTTCTCAAGGGACAGGGCCAGAGGTCACATTCGACACTGAATCTATCAACAACCTCTTGGCCTGTAGGGACTTCATCGGGTTCCTTATCGAGGCGGAGAAAGATTATTCCAAACTCCGGAAAAGCTCATAGGCGACGAGCGGAGACTTGCGAAGCAATCGGTGAACGGCACAAGGATCCATCACAGATCAATTTGGGCCAATGATCGCAAGTTTTTGGAATACTGGCGCTCAGTTCCACATATCATCACCGAGCAAAGATCAAACAGCAACCCCTTTTCGGCCGCAGGATGATGATGATGAGTAGCTTCTTCTTCTTCTTCTTCTTCTCTCTATTCTCCGACTTTCTTTTCGAAATGTCTAAAAAGTGTTGGCACAAATGATGACATCATCCATGTTGCATCATGGGATGATGTCATCCACCAAGTTGTCAAAGTCAACATGACTTTTAGATATTTTGTAAATATCTTTGTAAATAAGTGGTTGGCTCCTTTTTACCTTCTCTCTCCCTCATCTTCTATAAATATGAGAATACTTGTTGTATTCGGGGTGAACATTTTTCAGATAGAAATAGAAGTGAGGAGAGAAAGACTTTGAGCTTTCAGAATGTGAAAAGAACAGTAATACAATTATTCAGACTTTGTGCTCAATAGCTGTGTTATACATTAGATCTTTCTTATGTTAGATCTGTATGTGTTTAATCTGTTGGATTCATATCTACTTTTCCGTCATTTTTTTATCAGTATTGCTTTGTTTATTTATGCAAGTAGGTTTGGCTCATTTTACTACCAAACTAAAAACATAAATCTTCGACCTTACGCTTTGGAATTCATTTCTTTTCTCCCTTCGGATCTGTTCTTTCTCTTCTCCTTCTTTCATTCCTTTCTTTTCGCGGCACTGGAATACTTTTTGGGATGAGATCCCAACCCCCAAGCGAGAATCTATGAGACTTGCATAGGTTCTGTTGTAGTAGAAATAGCAATAAACCGGTTTCGCTTTCTTTGTCTCAAAGAGGGGCTAAGCCCTGTAACATGTGCTCTGCTCATCCATAGATCCGTCCATCGCGCTGATGCATTTTCGGACCAACATGCATCAAGTGAATAATCAACATATAGTGAAGAAGGAGAAGAAATATCATGAGATTTATCATTACTATCATTAGAAACATTTTGAAGTAGAAGAATTATGAGATATAACTTTACATTCATCCTTACTAGTATGATAAATAACATCATGTGCATGTACATTTTCTTCATGATTGTTATCTACAATATCGAAGTAAGACCAATCATATAATCAATAAAATAATCATCAAAATATTTAGAAGAAATCGAAGGAGGTGGATAAATACTAGTGCTAATGGAATAACAAGGGTTACAACAAGAAAAGCTCTGAGCGTTAAGAAAAGTGCTAAAAGTAGAGTGTTCAAATAAATAGCGTTAGAAAAGCTTCCACCCTTATAAATAAATACTCACCCATTTGTGCATATTCCTCACTTGATGCCATTCCCCTAAAAGGAAATTCGGAATGCACTACTTAATCCAAACTAAATTGATGATACAAAACAAAAAAACTATAAAAGAGTTTAGACACCCAAAAATGCATGACATACTTTTTAATAAAAAAATTGCAATTTTTATTTCAATTAATTGATTTCAATAAACAAAATGTTTACAACATTAATTAAAAAAGCTATATGAAACTTAATAATATAACCCCTATTTCATCAAAATAAAATAACAACAAACAAACAGCTCACATATGACTTTCATTTACAATTCCCGCAAACTCGCACCTCCACATGACAAACATCTACACAGTCAACAACCTTGTGACCCTTGATGTTTATGTAGGTGATTGACACATTTTTTGTACAGTTGCAAGGATTCCCATTCTTGGCCTTTTCCCAGGTGTACCATACACGCATTTTTTATTTCAATACCATCCATCTCGTGTGTTAATAGCAAGATGTATTTATTTTGGCTGTTAATATACTCTTGGTCTGTAATTAACATGGTAACAATCCATTCTCCTTTTCCCAACAAATACTGTCGAGAGTAGTAGTACCTATCAGGAGTAACATCGATCCAAGAACGTGAATTTTCAGCCACAACCAGGGCGCACACTATAATTGCACTCAAACAATCTGATTCTTCAGCCACTCGATACCCAAAGCCATCTTCCACCATATGAAGTTTACCGACTGTCTGGTTACCGACGAGGGAGGAAAAGATATCTGAGTTTAAACTTGACTCGCCTCCATCTACTGCTCTCCCAATCGCCGTCATACACTCTGAAGGCAGTTTTGACAGTGTCTGTAAAAGAAATTCAGTTCGCTTAAGACAAATTATTTTCTCGATCATACCACTTAAAACAATTCTATGTTTAAAATCAGAGAATATAATGTTATTTTCATTCAGAATTGCTTTTCCAAGGGCGTGTATTGAATACCTGCAACCCATGAATGAAATTGCTGCCAACTTGTGAAAGGTGTACAATTTTCAAACTTTTCAACTCTTCAATTCTTGCCATGGTTTTCAGCTTTTGCATCGCTTTATTTCAATCCTTTCCACTTGTGAAAGGTTGGGCAGCTCTTCAAGCTTGGCGCAATCTTCTATTAAAAGCTCTGACACATCTAGAATTAAGCTTCTTACATCTATTAGTTCTTATTGTCTGCGGACAATACAGACCTTCAATACATAATTTCTTAAGCTCAAGACAGTGACAAATCTCCAACATTGTCAGTTTTGTACAACTATTGAGTTCAAGACAATTTTGCTTCTTACATCTATCAACTCTAATCATCTCCAAGCCGTACACTCCCTCAAAACATAACTTCTTAAGCTCAAAGCATCGACTAATTGCCAAATCTGTCAAGTTTTTACAATTATTGAGTGCAAGACAATTTAGCTTCAGACATTCATCAACTGTAATCGTCTCTAGACAAGACAGACCCTCAAGACATAACTTCTCAAGCTCAAAACAGTGACAAATCACCAACTTTGTTAATTTTGTACAAATTTCGTATTGAACAAACTTCAGCTTCTTACATGTATCAACTCTGATCTTCTCCTGATCGTACAGGCGTGGAATAATCTGTGGTTCTTTCAACTGGGAAGGAGCCTGAAAAAGATAATAAAAAATAAAACTAAAGTTCCATGCATATTGGACACTTAATTTTAGATTAAGAAGAACTATATACCTGCACATTGTTCATCCACAATCCTTTGAACCCCCATGGAAAATCTTTAAGCATCTCAAATTTTGTAGAGGAATCCATGAAGGAATGCATGTGTGTTTATTGCCATTCATCATAAGCTTGAGCCATAGCAAAGAAGTAGATGCTTCAAAACAATCATCTGAATTCCCTATAAAAATGTAATTTGAGCATCCATGAACCTATCTCGCATGGAATGAAAACATCTGGCATTGGTTTCTGCAAGGGTTTTCTGAATCCTTTGACTCCTACAATCAAAGACAGGTCAAAATTGTGATGGAGTGATTAGTTGATGTACAGACTAATGTCCAAGAAAGTAAATATGGAGGAAGAAACACACCAAGGATTGAAGATACTTGGGGCACCATACACAATGGGGGATCGATTCTTTGGCCATTTGTGTTCCTAAATCACGAAGGTGGTCGTGAATTCTTAAAACTCCGTCTAAATTAAGAATTTTTTCTTCAACAAGACACTTCTCTTTCAGCCTTTGAAGTGCATGCTCAGCACCCCAACCTGATATCTTCCATATTTCTATGGCAACACTTTCGTATGTATTACTAAAGAAACATGCAATATCCATAAATATTTGTTTTCCTCATAATCAAGTGAGTCAAAACTTATTTTGAGACTATGCAAAACATCCCCAGGCAGGACCCTCCTAATCTTGTCCAACTCTAACTGCCAATAATCTTGTAATCTACCAGAAACATGCCGGCCAAAAACTTTAATAGACAGAAGTAAGCCTCCACACAGTTTTACAAAGGCATCTACCAGATTTTTCATATCCACTGACAGGATGGGGCTGGTTGAATGCATGCTGGCAGAAGAGCTCTCTCCCATCATGCTTATTCATTCCTCTTAAATTATACCGAAGATTAGTTCCTGCACTTATAAGTACCCCTTCATCACGAGTTGTAACAATTACCAGATTTTTCTCATCCCTTATCAATAGAGCATCTAATTGTTCCATATTATCAATATCATCTAGAACAATCAAAAAGCGCAAAAAGGCCAACATTTCTTAAACGATGTTTTAGGTGGCTGATTCCAGCAGCTATGCTCGAAACTTGACATTACTTTCTTGAACCAAATCTTGAATGAGTTTAGATTGCAAGGACGGTACAACATTTTTGGCATATGCTTCTCTCACATCGGGCAGTAAAAACACGCTCCATCATATTCGGAGCGTTTGTTATTGAACAACTCTTTAGTTAGATTAGTTTTGCCGACTCCACCCATTCCATTTTTATTATGACGATAGGTGAGAGACTTGTGACCTCGAAAATGGCGGACAAGAAACATTATGGTGGTAGGTGGGTGGAAGACGCCGAGAATTCTCGAAAAAATCCTTTTCGCTCAATTCCAAGCTCTGGCTGAAAGACATGGCGCCTACGAAGGCTAGGGTCAAGCGTTTACGCTGGCCGGGCAATATGTAAATGATTCTGCACATACTGAGGTCCACATGGCATCCCTACACATTTTGAAGATTCAGCCCCCTCTTCTTGCTCTTGTAGTTGTGTCGAGCTAACACATGGTAGATCCCGAGCTTGCTCACCTCCTCTTTGACTTTAGCCACGTGGTGAGCTTGCACTTGTTTGGGGACCGCCTCTAGATTTTAACCTTGAAGATGCCGAGATGACGTGTGGAGGCTTCCTTTGGCCTATCCTAAGCTTGGAATTTTCAATGGCGGTGTCCCCTTTTCAGACTTGGGACACGTGGAGGGTTGGCACTAGTTCAGGGTCTCTCTTTGGGCCGCGCCTTTGAAGTTGCACCGATGAGGCACGTGGAAGCTTTGCTCACTCCTTTATACTTAGCCATTCGGGCTTGCTGCCCATTTAGGAACAACTATTGGACCCTAGACACATGGAGAGTCTACACACATTTGGAGACCCTATTTGGACCTGACCTTTGGAGTGTGCTGTTGAGACACGTGGAGGATTCCACCAGCCTGTTGTACTTATACTCTTCAACCACTAGTGATTCCTTTCAGAATCCCTAACCACGTGGAGGGTTGGTGCTCATTTGGGGACCCTACTTTAGATTCTACCCTTGGAATTGCACCGATGAGGCACGTGGCTCCTTCCACCAGTCCTGGACGCTTGGCCCTGGGTAGACTCATATGTGAAGTCCGAGAACGATCCCTTTCTCCAATTCTTTTTGTTGAGCCTCTGGTCTCTTTTAATGTTATCGGCCTCCTTCACTGACCTTGCCCCTTCATTGTTGGATTTGAAATGTGGGCTCGCATGACTGAACCGACCCTTCTAATTTTCTTCTGTGCGGGGTCATGTTTGATCATTTTTCCGGGGGGCAAAATTGGGATAACAATTTGGTGACTCATGGGGACATCTTCCTGCTAGATGAAGAGACCAGTAGCCTTGGAAGTATCCATTGGGCATGGAGTCACGAATGAGAGCCTGGAACCGATCTTAGTCCTAAAACCAAAAGTCTCGACTACTTGCACTCTCAATTTTCATAAGAAAATATTAGAAATGAGGTTCTAAGAGTAGAAAATTTTCTTAACCTAGGGCCTTCACCTATCCTGGAAATGGACTGTTACAATATTCACCTGGAGGTACACTGAATCCGCATAGTGATACAACCCTGGAGCAAACAAATCACCACAACACCGCTATGTACAAAACTAAAAATCATACATATCTCAAGTGGGATATGTAGAGTGTGTAAAGGCACTTGTTCTTGCTGAAATAAAATCTACTCCTACTCCTACACTAACCCTAACAAAGAAAAGTTAAACAAAGCCTACTATAGGAAGGGAGAAATAGCTTCCCTTTCTCAAAATAGGCAGCCATGTATCTGATTTGGCACTAAACATGGCTGTTATAATGAGTGAAAAACCAACAAGAGGCCGATCCTCCACCCATATCATCAAGGTATCAACATCAATCAAAAATACCTCCTCAAGCTGATTGGCATTGGACTCCTGGAGGTGTTGATGGTGACCCTTGGTGCTTTGATACTCATCCTCATGCCCTAAAGTGGGCATGACTAGTTTTGGCTTCTCCCTTGGCTCCAATGAAGCCAAGTACCTGATAGGGCATGGTCTAGTCCTTTGAATGTGCCCATGGTTCTGAAATTCAACTCCAAGAATGGAGTCTTCTTGTGGACCTTCCTAGATGGATGGTGTGGAAGATATGGGATCCTTGTGCTCTTTTCCTTCCTCCTCCTTAGAAGAACATGGAAGATTATGATCCTCCAACCTTGGTTCCAGAGGGCCATTGTGAGATGCAGGATGTTTTCCTTGGATTCTCTCCTCCATGGAAGCAAACTCATGTTCTTAGAAGGCGGATGATGGAGGAGAAAATGATGTGATCTCCTCGGGCTCCTCTCCATCAAGAAAATCCTCCAAGTCAGACAAATAATCTACCTCCTCGTTGTCTTGCTACGTGTGTTGACCTCCTCCATGGTGTCCTTCAGATCTGTAATTTTCTCACCATGGTTCCCCTCATTCTCAAACATGAAGTTTGAAAGCTCAAACTCTTCTTCGACATTAGAGCTTGAAGGGGATGAAGTGGGAGGAAGAACTGAAGGTTCTTCTATGGCCTTCTCTACACTTGAAGCTTCTGGAACCATATGGTCCTCTTCGTCATGGGTTCATTAATCAAATCATGCCCTTCAAATGAAAGAAAAAAATCTTCAATAATGCTTTCTTCATTAAGTGGCCTCAACTCTGATTTGATCTCCTCCAGTTGCTCCTCTTTAATGGGACTTGGAGCTAGTTGTTCTTCCCTCGCTTGTGCTACAGTTGAAGCTTCCACCACTTGTGGTCTGACCTCGACCTCCTCCATGGGCTTAACCAACAAGGGAATCTTTTCAATTCCAAATTTAAGAGCCAAGCTCACTAAGATTTTGATCATTTCTTCTTTTGTTGGCTCTTCCTCTTGGTTTGTTTTTTGAGTCTCTTCCCGACATGGACTCGGGAGAGTAGGAGGAGTGGTGGGTGGGGTCTCCACTAGTTGTTGTTTTATCTGTGGTGGAGGGGAAGGTATTGCCTTTGGCTCTTGTGGAGGGGACTTGGATTTGGAAGGGAAAAGGGTAGAAGAATTGAGATGAGATGGAAGATTAGAAGATGGAGAAGGGGAATCAACACTTGGGGCAGCAGATGGGAAGCTTGGAGATTGAAACTCTAGTTGAGATGGTGATGATTGAGAAAGAGGAAAAGAAAAGCTATGAGATGGTGGACTTACCCATTGACAAGGTTGTCCTGCACCTAGCTTCAGAGGCCTCAATTTCCTCGGTCCACTTATGCAAGTTAAGGCAACATCTCAACCATGAAGTCAAGCTTCTCCCTGAGGCTCTAATGTCTTGGAAAAAGGCCTTCCCATGGACAAGGTTCCCTACAACCAATCCTTAATTCCTTCATATGCCTTTGTAGCCCTTAACTACACCATATCAACCTCCATCCTTTGACTCTTCTCCAATGAGATCAACATTTTCCATATAATTGTTACCATTGTATGCGTCCCCCTGTTCTTTGATAGGCTTCATAGCAAAATAACCTTTGACCTTTCGCTCATATGGGTAAGCATAATGGTTCTTAATATGATCATAATGTTGATCCGGGAGGAGTCATGAAATACATTGGAGGTGGGTGCACTATTGTTGTTGCAAGTGTGAGTTCCTTAAGAGTGAAATGAAGTCATGATTGCATAACTTCACGGAATGGGAGAAAATGAAAGATATGGAAAGAATAATGGATGAAAATGGATGGGAAAATCCACTGCAACTCGAGAGGATAGGTTGTTGACCAAATGGAGTTTCCAGATGTGCTTGAAAGTTCCTCAAAGGTGTAATCTTCACCGAGCACATCGAACTTGATGAAGTGAAGTGGAAAGGTGCTTCAAACTCCGTCCCACCGGCATGCCAAAACTTCTGTTAGTGAAAAATCATAAGCACCCCGAATGGCCTCAAATCTAAGTGGGGCATCCAATGTGACTACATAACATGGGACCATCTCTCAAGCTGTGGGACTTGCGAACTTGAGATGGACCTCTAGAGAAATCGGCTTCTTCTTCCTAATCCTAATGCTAAACTACTTCTAAGGAAGGAAATGCGACTATCTACTCCTAATCTAGCAATGCCAAGGAGACAGAGAGAGAGAGAGAGAGCATGAAATAAAGGAATCCTACACTACATAGGTGAAGTGGAGAGAGGTCGAAATGGATAGGATGGACAGATGCACCACAGACAAGAGATAGAGTTCATAGAGCACCACTTTAAACCCATTAAACACGGCTCCCGGAACCTACATAATAAACATTAGAGATATGCACAATATACCACCGCAATTTATGAGAGAGGCAAGAAGAGACAATAAAATAAGGAAGGATGGACAAAATGCATCAAAAATAGATTTTATTACTCCATGAGTTCACACAGAGACATCATTAGAAGGCAAGAGGCAAGAAAATGCCATTACAGAGCCATGAGAGGAGGCTTAGAATCCACTTTCCACCCTAGGGAAGAAAGAGAGAGGGGGTAGAGAGAAACAATGACGAGCCTTTAGAAATATGCCCCTCCTTTATAATATATAGAAGAATGAGAGAAGGAGAGAGGGAAGAATTCAAACCCTACTCCAACCACCCATGGAAGAGCATTGAATCCACCTACTCTAACCACCCCAGAAAGCATTAAAATCCGCTCGCGAAAATGATGGGATTCTTTATGCAAAACCCATGCCCCAATGTGTTATTCCTTGCTAGGCAAGAATGGATTTCGTTCTTCATTATGGCGATAGATGAGAGACTTGATATCCTCGAAAATGGAAGACCAAAACATTATGGTGGTAGGTGTGTGGCGGACACTACGAGTTTTCCAAAACATCCTTTCTCACTTAATTACAAGCTCCCAATTGAAATACATGGCCATCCAGAAGGCCAGGTCAAGCGTTTAGCACGGGCTCGCAATATGCAAACAAGTCTTCCCATACGTGGGTCCACGTGTTGAAGTAGCCTTGCACATGTTATAAAGATTCAGCCTGCTTCGACTCTCACATGCGATCTTGTGGTTAGGGAATGCTCGAATATTTTAACACATGGTGGCTTGCATGTGAGGCTTGCTCGGCCCCCTCGAGCTTGGACTCTAGTCACATGGCGATCCTTTTGGACCTAGGACACATGGAGGGATGGCACTAGTCCAAGAGTTTCTCGAGCATGACAAAAGTTACAGCTCAGATTTAAAGCTTTTACTTGCCCTTTAGGATGGACCCTGATTTAAGTGCAATCCTTTCGAGAAGGTGTTTGAGCTCCAAAAACCCATTTGTAGTATATATTTGTGGCCTAGATAGCCTTACTTATCTTTTCCTTGCATTTTCCCTTTTCCCCTTTCATTATGTGCTTGTTTTGGCCTTAGTGCCAGGACCGCCAAAACCCCTGGGTGGTGGTTTGCAAACCTAAACCACAGGCCACTGTCGGGGTGGTCCTAAAACCACCACCACCCACCCATGCGTAGGGTGGTGGTCTGATCAATTTTTCCAGAATCTTCACGTGAGAAATTACATGTGATGATTCACTTAAGTTTATCTTTTGAACGCATCCATGAGTCGAATTTGCTAAAAATAGCTTTGTTTGCTTGGTTCTCCTAGTTCCTTCTATTTTAAATAGATTTAATGAGTGGAACTACCTCTTCAATTCCTTGTGCATGAAGTAACCTTCTAGCCTCCATTCCTATATATTCCATGCTTGTATTCAAGCAAAGGGCCTGAGAATTTTGTGTATCTTGCATTGTTGTGCTGCAATAATCTTGCTAGGAATTACATAGCCAAGTTTAGATCTCTTGTGTTATCTTTCTTCTACCTGCATTACACCCAGATTGCTTCCAAGCTGCCATCACTCAAGCACCATCCTCTTGTTGTTGTTCTTTGCATTCCCATCCTTGGACTCACATGAATGCTCAGAGAAAGAAAGGAAAGAACTGAGGGGACAGATACTCATACTTCCGGATTTTCCAAAGCTCTTGCTCTTCCAGGTTGGAGTTGTGTATTTGTTTGCTTTGTTTTGTCAAATTGCATATCAAATAGAGTAGAGAAACAATTCATTTCAATTAATCAGATAGTTACAAGTAGATCAAGTCAATAGGAAGTTTTCTCTTCAATATTGCCAGGAAATAGTGGGTGAATGATAGCTCTGTTAGAGTCATGATTTATTCTTCACTTTTGAGGTAGAGTTGGAGAGATTTTATTTGAATTAGAGTAGATCTTAGATTTAGATTCACACATCTACATAGATAGCTAGCTACATCGGCCAGCTATTTGTTTTCTTTAAATTGTTTGTTAGATTAGATGCATTGTCTGAAAAGTTAGAAAAGCACAAAAATATTTATTTCCATAGATTAGCTTGTTTATTGTTTTGTTCTTATATATTGAGAAAACACCAAAAATATAGTTTAGATTTCATTTGATAGATAGTTTATTCACCAAAAATGAATCAAATTCATTTTGTATGACCATCAACGGTCCACAAGTAGGAAAATACCTATGGTTGTGATCCTCTGGTCCCACAACCCAATGGGCTAGAGTTAGTAACTGACATTGACACAAGTCTTGCGCTTAACAATCTTACGCACACCCACCACATACATAGAGAAAATAAGACAGTTAGAGACTTTAAACATAGCTTACTAACAAGGCCTATGACTTTTGGACTACTCTGGGAATAGGATTTGATTGCATGTATGACCATTCCAGGGCCTCAGCCTCAACGAGTCTTTGGTTGTGACCCACAGGTCCCACAACCCAATGGACCTACTAGTCAGTTAGATATCGACACTAGCCTATGCACACGTAGGTATTCATATCCTCACCACTTCCACTGATATCATCACACAACTTTCATTGTTAAACATAGTAGCCGATCAGGCTAAGACTTTCTGGATGAGACAGAGAATCACCCTTAGTTCCTGCAGCTCCACTACATCTCTTGTCTCAATTTCCATGACCTTGTCTGGAAACCCATACGAGGCACCTGTCAGGCTACTTTCCACGTATTCCACAACCCACCAATAGAATCTCGGTTGAGCTAGACATCGATTGGAGTCTCTGAAGTAGCTATCATATCAGACCCCACCATTACACCCCTTCAGGTTAGGAGAGCATTCTTTGCCTTAGATTCACAGATTTCCGTTATTGCATGTCGAAGACATAAGGTTGCCCAATTAGCTTGGTCATCACCATCACTTTCACTCCCATTTCAAATTCCACACCGGTTGTCTCGGCATGACCTCGGGAGGTCGGTGTGCGAGAAGGTCACGTGTTGATTTTTTGTCGTACAAATTGGTGAACCCGACGTGAAGAGCTAGTCTCTAAATGTTTCCACTTTCGTCCATCCTTTATTCTATGGGTATTCTTATACCCCCAAATATGTCGAGGGATATGATGAGTATGGTCGACCCATCCTAGGTTTGACTTGTACCAACACCATTCAAACATACCACAATAGTCACCTTCACTTTCAACATGGGAGACAACCGCTCATCCACTCAAAATCCTCTGCTTCAGGGAACCAATGTTGGTTCTTTTGTGCATCGAAGAACTGGATCAGATCACTCAGACTTACCCCCTTGAACAATCAAGTTCAAATAACATGACATTTACTGGAGAAACTAGTTCATCTCCTTGGGTATTGTTTTGATAGCCCATCACCATGCAATCCGATCCACTCCCCCATCTTGATGAGGAGTATCTAGCATGATATGCTAGGAGTGAGAAGAAATTTCAACAAATGAACCAATATTTTGATAGGTTGCAAGGGCAAGGTAGTGTCCCGCTTCAAAACAATAATGCTACCCCACCACCAACTGACAATACAACCAATGAGGGGTGGAAATCGTGAACAATTCATAGTGGGACACCATATTCCTCAACAACCTTCAAGGGTTCAACCAAAGGAGTCTAAGCAGGGCACCACCCCATCAATGGGTGATGTCATTTCAGCTTTGGTTGATAAGGTCAGGGAGTTAGAGCTTTCCCAGAATACACAAATTCATACGTAGGGCAAGCGTGGACTCCTTCTTACCCACAAAACCATGGGAAAATACCGACTACCCAGAACCCGCTCAGTCTACATGAATATTCCGAACCATGTAGACTTGTTAACTGGGATGGGTACCTTGGGTATGCCTCCTCAAGCCACATATGGTCATCTACAATAGGCAGTGCCAGCCGGAAGTGTGTTCTCAAATGCTATACCAGCTGGAAATGTGATGTTCCTGGCTTCACGCCTTCACTCCATATCAAGGAAGTCAACCCCCATATATACACATGTATTCCAAATCTCCACAGGGGACATGTACACCTACCTAGGTCCATATGGAAAATGCAAGGGATGTCATACACCCCACCAAATATTTATGTTGTCCCATTTCAAGCAGCCAATGCAGCCCCCACCTCCCCAACAAGGGTCTTCAATGGTGGAAACATATGCAATGGGGACTTATTCTGAATATCTCAAAGAACCCCTAGATTTCTCCATTCGGGCAGTCATGCTCCCGAGACCCTTGCCTGATCTCCCAAAGTTCAAGGGGAGGGTGATCCAAATGCTCACATCAAAGCTTATGCAATGGCCATTCGAGAGCTGCTCCCATGGGATGTAGTCATTGCAAATATTTTCCCTAAGACACTTGAAGGTATTGCTCTCGACTGGTATTATAGGATACGGAGGCTTGATACACTCGTTCAAGCAACTAGTGTCAGATTTTATCAAAGCCTTTGATATGAACAAGCTTTTGTGAATAGGAATAAGAGAATTTCTTCATATCAAACAAGAACATAATGAGTCTGTAGCTCACTTCATTTAGAGGTGGTGACATGTTCTCTACTCTTCCGCAAGTGCTCCAAACATGGACCAAATGGAACTTTGTGATTTGTTCCTCCACTCCCTCAACAGAGAGAGATGAAGGAAGAGGTTCAAAAGTTCCCACTAAGGAGCTATGAAGAGGTGCTAGAGGGTGCTCTTGGATCGACCAAGCGGCCATCGACAGTGGTCGTAAGACCTACGAGAGAAAATGGGAAGTTAGTTACCCCTTCTCAAAACACTCCTGGCTACTCCAACAATACAAATAACAATCAAGGACCAAAGATCCTTAACAAGAATCATGGAGTCATGACCGATGGTGTAACTGACCAGCCAAAAATCCTAATGTTGTTAGTCCCACTGCCAGTACAAGGTACAATGAATAACAACAACAATGGGAATAATAATGATGGCAGCAATCAAGAGGAGCAACAATTTCTCACCCTCAGTAAATGTTGTGGATTTTAATCATCCCCAACAACAGCAACAACCTCAGCCACAAAGACAAATGCCGACCCCAAGCCCTAGTCAATACCCCAACCAATTCCTAGAACCAGGGGCAAGGGTTCCAAAGTGTTAACTATAACAATCAACAACCAAACAATAACCGTGGTTTTGGACCACAACAAGGAACCAACCAAAGGCCTCGGGATTATGATCCTGACTTGTACTATGGTTTCCATAGGGTCCATGGGCATGATGCAAGAACTTGCCATGATTGTAATAAGTTTTTGCAACATTTTCTAGAAGACCAAAGATAGTTGTTTGTTGACATGTTTCTGGCCAATCCAACTGCCTAATCAAAACACCTATATGGGACTAGTGTCTCCACAGAACACACCATTGGGAATCTTCAATGATCCTCTCCCCATGCATCGAAGGATGGAAGACTAGATCCTAATGGTTTGAATAAAGGCATTGTAATAGGGACTCATGATCATGAAGCCTCAACTTTGTCAAACCCACAGGTGGCACCTCCTTTGGATGGTCGCGCCCAAAAAATGAAGATCATAGGTTTGGTTGAGTTGGATGTTGAACTCCAGATTAACGCTGCAACAAGAGCCAGAGACTATTCATCATGCATTGATCCCGATTTACCTAGTTGTCTCGAATAATGCTCATGACACGCTAAGCAAGCCAAGTAGGGGCTTATGACTTGATCAATGATCTAACCAAGACCTTTTCACACATTTCCTTCTTAGATCTACTGAAGAATTCTCCCACTCATCGAGCCACTCTCTTGGAAGCACTCGGTCTCGGCCATTTGGCTAACGTTACCCCACCACCAGAGGTGTAGATAAACCATATAGACTTTGACGTTTTCCCTCCAGGACAGCCCGAAAGGGATATTGGGTTTGTATTTGACATAAGAAAGATGCCTACGAGATGCCGAAATAGCTCGTAGAGGTGATCCAACCCTATTTTTGCAAGTCTGGATCTATAACAACTATGTGAAGCATGTGATGATGATGATGGGGCAGCAGTTAACATCATCCCCTTCTCTTTTCTTCAGAAGTTAGGATATGGGGAGACTAATTTCTCCTCGACGTGAAACACATTAAGAGGCTATGATAGTCTCAAGGTGACCTCGATCGGGACCATAGTATTACCGGTCACTCTTGGACCCAAGACAATGCTTACTGAGTTTTATATTATAGATCGGGAAACCAACTATAATATGATTCTTGGTCACCCTTGGATACACCGCATGAAAGCAATCCCATCCACCCTATTCCAAGAAGTCAGATTCCTACATTTAGGGAAAGTCTTTGTCACTCAAGGTGATCCAAAGCCCTTTGACATACACCTAGCCAACTTGAAGAAAAGGCAGGGGTCCACTCTGAATTGAGCTTCCCACCAACTAGTTAAACAAACCTAGTAAGCATGTTACTAGAAGAAAATTTGGTTCCCATGATGGAATTAGAGGTTATAGGTTTGATCGAGGGTATTCGGCCTTCAAGGATGAAAGCATTGTTGTAGAGATAGTTTCACTAGGAACTACAACAAAGATTGTTGAACTATTAGAAAAGGATTTTCCTATCCTTCTTCCCTTCGATTCCATGGGTATGGGACGTGCTTTGGGACCTGGTTCCCTTCCAGCAGATGAGGTTTGCATGGTAGATGTAACCAAAATAAAATAAGAACTTACAAAGGATGACTCAACATCTATCTTTCGAGTGATTGTTGGACTCTCCACTTTGATGGGGCCAAGTGTCACTTTTGGTGTGGGCAGGTGTAATCCTTACCTCCCGAAGGAAGGGTCTTACCTTTTCTTTCAAATTGAATTTTGAATGCACAAACAATGGGGCTGAGTATGAAGCTCTTCTATTAGGTCTCATTATAGCCAAGAGAATGGGCATCCTCAATATTAGGGTGTTGGGTGATTCACAAGCTAGTCACAAATCAGGTATCCGAGGTATACGAGACTAGGGTTGAACACTTACAACTCTATAAAACTACCATGTTGGACCTAACTAAGGGATTTGATTTCATATCAATCGAGGTAGTTCCACATGAACAGAACCTTCTGGAAGACTCTATAGTGACTTCCACCTCACGCTTCACCCCAAGTAATGATTTAGAGGACACCAACTTCACGGTTTCACTCCATGTTGAATCCTTGATTTCGCAAAGTGCCAGTGGCGTCAATGTTGACATACGTGGAAGTTGAGGGCCAGTTTGACTCTTTGGACCCTATCGATGGGGATGAGTCAACCTTAACTTATTTAAACGCTTTGGTGGAATTACATCTTACTTGTCAAGAGGTAGACTTTTCCTTAATTCCACGTTCCTCCTCTTATTTTGGGAATCCAATGATTGAGTCATCTCGGGAAGAGATCTTGAAATTTATGAGGTAGAAGAGGAAGGGGACTTGGAGTTTCCACCAGCCCCACCTGAGTTTGAGGAGGGTAATGCCTCCTTAATTGAGGGAATGATTGATATAAACATCGGAATGAGAGGAGGAACCAAAATCTTAAAACTAGGGTCCTCTTTAACTCAGAGGAAGTAGAAATTCATACCCAAGTCCTTAAGGAACATCGGAAAGGCCTTCACATTTAGTTATAAGGAAATGATGGGAATCACACCACACATCGTAGTTCACAATCTTGTTACTAAGCCGGATGCCAAACCAATTAAGCAAAAATCAAGACCTATGAAGCCAAAGGTAGCCCTTATGGTAAAAGAAGAAGTAATGAAGCTTCTCCAAGTAGGATTTATCAAGCCGAGTTGATTATTCACAATGGGTATCTAACATTGTCCCCATTCTCAAAAAAAATGGAAAGATCCGTATTTGCATAGACTTTCGGGACATCAACAAGGCTTGTCCCAAGGATGATTTCCCACTACCATCCATTGATGTTATCATCGATGCAATGGCTGGATTTGAGTTGTTGTCCCTCATGGATGGGTTTTTGGGATACAATCAAATCAAAATCTCACCGAGGATCAAGCTAAAACTATGTTTATAACTCCTTGGGGAACTTATTGTTATGCCATCATGCCATTTGGTCTTAAGAATGTTGGTGCTACATACCAATGAGCAATGACCTACATATTCCATGATCTTATTCATAAGATTGTGGAATCCTACGTGGATGACCCTTTGGGCCAAGGCCAGGAAGTGTTGCGATCACCCAGAGGTGCTTCGTATCATTCTCTCACACTTGATTGAGTATGGAGTCACATTGAATCCAGAGAAATGTGTATTGGTGTAACAGTGGAAAGCTCTGGGCTACATTATATCTTCACGAGGAATTGATGTTGACCCGGCCAAAATCAGGCTGTGTTAGAAATGGTTCCACCATCGGATGAGTCTGGTATTAGATCTTTCCTTGGGAAACTCGGTGCAATCGAAGGTTCATCCCTGACTTGACCTTTTTCATTCATCCAATCAACAATTTGTTAAAGAAAGATTATAGCCTGGATTGGATAGAGGAATGTGATGAGGCCTTCAAGGTAGTTAAGCAATTTTTTTATCCCCTCCCACGCTAATGCCACCAAGGTCAGATCACCCTTTGATCTTATATTCGTGGGCTACAGACATTTTCATTGGCTTGTATGTTGGCACAAGAGGATGATGACAAATGAGAATGGGTTGTTTATTTTATCAGTCGGATGTTACTCGATTATGAGACATGCTACACATAGGTAGAAAAGGAATGCCTTGCCATAGTTTTCACAACCAAGTGCTTAAGACATTACATGCTTAATCAAGAGACAAGGGTCATCGTCAAGTCAGACCACTTACGGACATTCCTCATGCAAGGATCCTTGTCTAAAAAGGTTGGGCATTTCATTACATTAATGGGTGAGTTCGAGCTAATGTTTGTAAATCAAAAATCAGTTAAGGGTCAAATCATCATAGATTGGTTGGCTGATAATCCATTAGATGGGGGTGATTTGGTAGATTTGGACTTTCCGATGAGTGTGTATACTTCATTGAAACTAGGCCCCCTATCTTGTATGTCCTTGGTACACTGACATCATCAATTTCATCATGGACCACACATACCCAGAAGGGAAACGTCATCACAAAAAGAAGGTGGTTACGCATAATTGCCAGTAAGTCATCATCTGGAACAGTGCTTTATCGCAGCCTTTGATGGAATGCTATTGAGATGTGTTGATTTTGAAGAGTCTGAAAAGATTCTTTATGAGTCACATGGGGTATGTGGTGGTCACTTCAACCATGCTACTACCCGAAAGATACATCGGATGGGCTATTTTTGGCCCACCCTCGAACATGATGTGGTAGAGTTTTGTGCGAGATGCCACAAGTGTCAAGAGTTTTCCCATGAAATCCACATACCGGCACAAGCTTTACAACTGACGATCACTCCATGGCCCTTCTCCACGTGGGGCCTAGATCTGATAGGGAAATTCTCTCCCTCATCAATAGATGGCCATAATTTCATAATTACAGCCACAGAGTACTTTACCAAGTGGGTAGAGGCCATGCCCCTTACCACTGTCCCTGGCTCTGTAATCGCTAAGTTCATCTTGAACCAGATCATTTGTAGGTACGGGGTGCCACAGGTCATTATTTTTGATAATGGCATGTCTTTCAAAAATGATGAGGTGCGTGAGTTGTGTGCAAAGTTCAAAATAAGTCATCACACAACTTCTCTCTATTACCCTCAGGCTAATGGACAAGCCGAGGCTACCAATAAGACTTTAAAGTCCATTCTTCTAAAAAATGTAAGGAGAATAAATGAGATTGGCATCTGAAGATTTTTTTGGCCTTGTGGGCCTACCGAACATGTTGGTTAGAACACCAATGGGAGTGACTCCCTTTTCTTTAGTGTTTGGTGTTGAGGTAGTTCTACCACTGGAGGTCGAACTACCCAACCTCCGCATTTTGTTACATGGGATCCTAGGAGAAGAGGGTTATCGAGAAGCTCGTCTCTCCCAATTAGAAAGCCTCGATGAAGTTAGATTGAATGTTGAGCAATGACACAGTGTATACGTTGACCGCATGGCTCGGCAATACAATAAAAAGGTATATGAATGTGAGATCTATGAAGGAGATTTGGTGTTAAGGCTCGATAGCCTGAATTGACAAGAAGACCGGTGAGGGAAGAAAGTTTAGACCTAGGTGGATAGGTCCATATCGAGTGGTGGAAGATTATAAAAATGGTGCATTCCATTTGTGTACTCTAGAAGGTGAGGAGTTTAGTGAATCCATGAACTCCCTTCACCTAAAGAGATACTACGCATGATCCATCAACATTCTCATATGTACATTATTGCATCTGCATTGCATTTTCATTTGTCCATTCATTTTGTAAAAAGTGTGATCAAGGGCTTATTCTTATAGCAATCCCCTAAAAACTTGAAAAATATTGGCAAAACATTCAAATCATGTCTCTTCAAATATTCATTGTATCATCAACTATTTCTGTATCATTCATCAATCCAAACAAGACAAGACAAAGTTTTGACAAAGTAACCATACCAAGGCCTGCATACTTGGTTCTACTTTTGGTCTCTTCTTAGGATAGGTGTCTTTTGTTCATGGTCTATTCTAGAAGCTTCATGGTGTCACATCTATCCCACATACATCTCCTTGGAAATAAGAACATTCTAAACATTTTTCCCAAATAAGTAAGTCAAATGCAAATCAATAGAAAATTTTTATTTTACACATTTCTTTGCCCTACCAACCTTCGGTGTTGAGCTTGCGTCTCTTACTAGTGACGTAGGGTTGGGAAAGGAAGGAAATGCCCTTACTCACCTATGCTTTGTCCATGGTGATAAGCCCGTGCTTCCTACTAGTAGCATGGGGCAAGGTGTAGGGGGTCTCTTTGACAAACCTGAAAGTCATAAACAATTAAATCAATTATTGTGAAATCTTAAGTCAAAACAAAGTGAATTAGATGTTCAAAATTCCAAGAAGAATTCAAAACCTTAAAACCATATTTTGTCAACCAAGTGGCCATCTATGGATCCAAGTCTAGATAAACTATAGAGCAATTCACATTCTAAACTATGAGGTAGCATTAGTGGGGTAAGGTTGTAGCATCCCAATTTGGCTCTGTCAAACCTCTGTCTTCATCTCACCATTACCATTCAACAAATTTCATGGCTTGTGCCCTTTCTAACTCTCGGTGTTGAGCCCTCACATCTTACTAGTTGTGTGGGGTTAGGAGTGGGGCAAGCATATCTATTCATCATATCATTATGTCATCACGTTTTGTCAAGAAAAATACGAAGTACCAAAGATTGCAAAAGAAACTAAGTTTAAGATCACATTGTGTTTGCATCATCATATATCAGCATTATGAAATACAAAAAGAAAGCATTTGTTATCATTCATATCCATTGCATACATTTTAAAAAGCATAGAAAATCAGAAATTCTAAACATCTAAGAGTACACACGTGAATCAAATCATCAATGTAAGACAACTCTATGCAAGGAATAACCAAGCCAAAAAAGATATATATATGTACATATCATGGTGTGTCGTAGTTTTGTACAATTCCATCGCGCACTAGGTGCGGTCAAAATGCTCACAATGAGCATGAAATACCAAAACATCACATATGCCTCACAAAATGGAGACTAAGCAATAAAGGCACTCTACCTATCCGCCCCTTTGAGGCCCCTTATGACCGCTCTAGTTATGAATTTCTTAGGAGTTATTCTCAAAAGTATTCAAAAAGCAAAGGGGCAAGCCTAACGCAAATCCATTCCAATTCAACCATTCTTAAAAATGAAAAAAATGGTCACCGTGGGCTCAGAGCTCAAAAATCAAGTCAAGTGTGTGAAATGAAATTGAAAATGAATTTGAAAATGAGTTTTTTATATATATATATATATATATGTTGTTATAACTTTAACGTTTTGAGTGTATGTGTTCGTGAATTTGGAGGAGCGTTGGTGCATGTATATTTCTATATCCCCACACAGATGGTAAGTCCTCTTGTCATTTTAATTTAGTGTTTATTTTTCAATATTTTATCTATCTGCACTTGAGTCTTCTTTTTCTCTTGTAGGTAGTGGGAGTTTGGATGGTGAGATTTTGACACACGGGCGTGTCAGGTATAGCTTCTAACTCCCCATTTGGGAATGCCATACTTGGACTCTACATTTTACGCCTCTTCATGGCTAAGATGCTTCTCGAGGGGGCAATATGTATGCACCCAAAATTACATGTGCTACATTTTTGGGAAAATGGTTACAAAAGTCCCCAGTGATGA
This sequence comes from Taxus wallichiana var. yunnanensis, assembly GCA_018340775.1. Taxonomy (NCBI): domain Eukaryota; kingdom Viridiplantae; phylum Streptophyta; class Pinopsida; order Cupressales; family Taxaceae; genus Taxus; species Taxus wallichiana. The sequence continues at coordinate 154,079,414 of CM031241.1, forward strand.
TTCAAAATCCTTTGAGAAGGTGTTCGAGCTCCAAAAACCCATTTGTAGTATATATTTGTAGCCTAAATAGCCTTACATAGCTTCTCCTTGCATTTTTCCAGTTTTCCCCTTCATTTTGTGCTTGCTTTGGCCTTAAGTGTCAAAACCGCCCCCTGCCAGGTGGCGGTTTGCAAACCACCGCCCAGGTGGGCGGTGGTCCTGAAACCGCCACCCTATGTAGGGTGGTGGTCTGATTGATTTTTCTAGAATCTTCACGTGAGAAATTACATGTGACGATTCACTTAAGTTTATCTTTTGAACACGTCCGTGAGTCGAATTTGCTAAAAATAGCTTTGTTTGCTTGGTTCTCCTAGTTCCTTCTATTTTTAAATAGATTTAATGAGTGGAACTACCTCTTCAATTCCTTGTGCATGAAGTAACCTTCTAGCCTCCATTCCTATATATTCCATGCTTGTATTCAAGCAAAGGGCCTGAGAATTTTGTGTATCTTGCATTGTTGTGCTGCAATAATCTTGCTAGGAATTGCATAGCCAAGTTCAGATCTCTTGTGTTATCTTTCTTCTACCTGCATTACGCCCAGATTGCTTCCAAGCTGCCATCGCTCAAGCACCATCCTCTTGTTGTTGTTCTTTGCATTCCCATCCTTGGACTCACATGAACACTCAAAGAAAGAAAGGAAAGAACTGAGGGGATAGATACTCATACTTCCGGATTTTCCAAAGCTCTTGCTCTTCCAGGTTGGAGTTGTGTATTTGTTTGCTTTGTTTTGTCAAATTACATATCAAATAGAGTAGAGAAACAATTCATTTCAATTAATCAGATAGTTACAAGTAGATCAAGTCAATAGGAAGTTTTCTCTTCAATATTGCTAGGGAAATAGTGGGTGAATGATAGCTCTGTTAGAGTCATGATTTATTCTTCACTTTTGAGGTAGAGTTGGAGAGATTTTATTTGAATTAGAGTAGATCTTAGATTTAGATTCACACATCTACACAGATAGCTAGCTACATCCAGCTATTTATTTTTTTCTTTAAATTGTTTGTTAGATTAGATGCATTGTTTGAAAAGTTAGAAAAGCACAAAAATATTTATTTCCATAGATTAGCTTGTTTATTGTTTTGTTCTTATATATTGAGAAAACACCAAAAATATAGTTTAGATTTCATTTGATAGATAGTTTATTCACCGAAAATGAATCAAATTCACTTTGTATGACCATCAACGGTCCACAGTAGGAAAAGACCTATGGTTGTGATCCTCTAGTCCCACAACCCAATGGGCCAGAGTTAGTAACTGACATTGACACAAGTTGTGCTTAACAATCTTACACACACCGCCACATACACAGAGAAAATAAGACAAGTTAGAGACTTTAAACATAGCTGCTAACAAGGCCTATGACTTTTGGACTACTCCTGGGAATAGGATTTGACTGCATGTATGACCATTCCAAGGCCTCACCTCAACGAGTCTTTGGTTGTGACCCACAGGTCCCCAACCCAATGGACCTACTAGTCAGTTAGATATCGACACTAGCCTACACACAGGTATTCATATCCTCACCACTTCCACCTGATATCATCACACAACTTTCATTGTTAAACATAGTAGAATCGATCAGGCTAAGACTTTCTGGATGAGACCAGAGAATCACCCTTAGTTCCTGCAGCTCCACTACATCTCTTGTCTCAATTTCCATGACCTTGTCTAGAAACCCATATGAGGCACCTGCAAGATACTTTCCACGTATTCCACAACCCACCAATAGAATCTGGTGAGCTAGACATCGATTGGAGTCTCCGAGTAGCTATCATATCAGACCCCACCATTACACCCCTTTAGGTTAGGAGAGCATTCTTTGCCTTAGACAGTAATCCAAATACCAAACATTGAAGACGAAGTGCGTGTGTTAGTTAACCACTTGAAAAAATAAAGAGAAAGTGTACATGATGCATTTTCCTTCAAAGAGAAACTTGTTCTATTAAAAATAATAACAATACATTCGCATAAGATTATAAAGGAGCATGGAAGAGATCCGAGAGATTACATTGAATAAAAAATTCATGAGAATATTTCTCTCATTTCAGCAGGAGATGCAACTAATGAGGATAAACAAAATCGTGAAAATATCAACGGTTGCGAAAAGAAATAGTTGAGTCTAGTGTTATAAAAGATAGCTCAAATGTTGATGTTATAGAAGCTCCTCAAGGACAAGGATCCAAATGAAGGAAAACTATCGATGTAAGTCATTATATTTGTCAAATGAAAACATTATCTTGAAAACTTGATGTCAATAATTGTATATCTCTCATTTTTGTTGTTAAATGAATACATTATTCTTTTTTCAAGCGTGTACATTTGATAAATAATAATACATGGATTTACATTATACTATTTAGTTTCAAACATGCATGGAATCAATATTGAAAAATTAGATGTACATTTTGTTGTTGAATCGTCTTATTTGATTCCTCATGTATAGATAGATTATAATTATAGTTTTTTCAAATCTACTGAATTAAATACAAAAACATTATCTTGATATCGCTATGTTTTTATTAATCTATGAAATATTTATGGGATATATGGATTATAATATATTTGTGAATACGTTTGGATTCGATATTGAGAAATCAAATATTGAACACACTTAAAAATTTCCTAGTAATGAACTTAAATTTAATTACATCACCTAGTTTGTAATTTGCACAACTATTTAGTATCTATTATTTCCAAAAATAAAATAAAAAATTGATTGATAAGGCGGGTTGATGGGACCCGTTCCCAAAATAAAACTGGGCCTAAATACCCCTGACAGATAGAAAACAAAGTTGGGCCAAAAACCCCAGGATTATAAATCTACTAAAATTACTGAACCAGGACAACAAAAAGAGACTAATGCCCAACCTGGGTCGAAAAGTAGTCCTCAATACTACCTATTCAACCTTTTTTATTATAATTATTCTTAACTTTTTGCCACTTGGCATTCCCATCTGTAATAGCTAACTGAAGAGGATTTGTTGACACCAACCGATTATCTAACAAAGATTCCTAATCCGAATCTGATTTGGTAGGAGAAAGACCCCTTTTCATTCATGAATGACTAACATCCCCTGCGAACCCTGATCATTTTCCATTTTTCCACTTTCCACACTCTCCTCAACCTTCTTCTCCTTATTTACATTGCACGGCTCCGCTTTGAATGTTGCCACCTCAACCAACTATGGATCCAAAGATCCCTAACCTTTGGTCACTCTCGATCCACCCTTCTTAACTGGTTTTTTAATTCTGGACATGATGCTTGCAGATGACCAGGGCTTCTGCAATTTCTACACCGGAAAGCCATATTTTTGTAGTCTAAGGGTTGAGAATGAAGAAAGTTTCCAAATTTTAAATTTATATGATCTGGCATCCCTTTACTCAGATCGACTTCCACACATATACGGGTGAAGGAGCACAAGCCCACATGAGATCTATCTATATCCTCTTTGAGGAATCTACCCAATACATTGCCAATATCTTCCAAAGCATACCAAAGGTGCAGAGGAAGGTTGGGAAGTCTCACCCAAACCAGAGTTTTGGAGATCGATAGAGTGTTTGGGTCAAATTCAGGGAACCAAGGAGTCAAAAATAAACCAGCGGTACCCCAGAACCATGGCCCATCCGCTATGCATTCGTTGAAAGTCCCGCTTCTCTAAAATGAACCACAAAAAAACCTCTAGAACAGAGGAAGATTTCACATTTGTCAGTCCAATTTTGAAATATCCATTGATATAATGCTGTAGAAGAAGGCCAAATTCCATTGAAATGGCCTATTATGGCATCCTGGGATAAATTTTTGTAATATTCCTCCACTTCCTGACCTTTGATGAACAACGATGGGATTTCTTCAGTAATATCAACCAAATACTATTGATTTCTGAATTATTACCTTCGGATTTGCCTAGGGAATCTTTGAATGAAGCCTTCCTGCTACCCTGAGTGCCTCCCCTTATATCTCCTTTGGAATTGAGTCCTCGCGAGCCTATCCAGGACTTGAATTAAATTTTGCTTTAAGTGCGAGAAATAGGGTTAGGGCACATCCGCCCCGCATTAGAGTTTTTCGTTCCATTCGTGGTGTCCCGCGTCCCCCAAAAGCTCTACCTCCTAGCCACACTACTGCCCATGTTCCCTCCACCACCCTTTCTTCTGGTTCAGTCACTATTTGCCCCCATCTTCTTCATTGGCTTGATGTGCGTTGCCATCCTCCACGGGTTTTTTTCCCTCAAACCGTCACTCTCCACACGAAAAGAAGTTATTTCCAAAAATTATTAAAACATAGAAGCGATTTAAAATTTCCAAAAGTTATATACAAAATATATGTAAATGAAAAATAACTAAATCATGAGTCATGATATATGTTGAGAAAATGAATACATTCAACTATCTATTAAGCTGAAACAATCCTATCCTAAATGGTCCTTCATCACTTGTTTTATCTTTTGCGGTTTATGGTATGCCAAAGTCCAAGTTAATTTCACCATAATATGAGTCTCTATTCCTTTCTATCGATTAATATCTCTTCACTCTGCAAGGGATGTCCATGTAGCTAATGCTCTTTTATATGGAAATGTATCCACTCCATATCTTGAAATATACTGATCTCAAACAAGTTTCTAGATTTTTGTCCAATCTATTTTAAATTTTTAAGTTAACAAATGTTAATGTGCTAAAAACCATTTCATCTTCAACTAACCCAAGAATCATTTTTGTATGAGTTCGAGACAGGTTTGAAGTATTCGATTATAGTTTCTCTCGAGAATGCTATTGTGATACATCTTTCTCCACAATAGTGTGATAGCTCCCATTTGTTGGTTCAACAAGAGTCTTATATTCATCATTTATTTTCAATTCAAAATGTGATGAATGTAATATGGGTAATTTTCTATTCAAGATATTTTTCAATTATCCTCCATTAACAATAAATATTTGTAAAACCAGATCCATTAGTGCGAGACATGTATTTCGTAAATAGTTGAGCTCTTTGTTCTTCACTAATCATTGCATCCCAGAAGTTGGGATTTAAAACTCCCATGACCTCAAGCGAGATCACTATTCTTGAATCTTTCTATGATCTCAAAATCTAATGTTTGAGATATATTCATCAAATTTTTACATGTATCATACATTGTAACATAAAAAACAATGCTTGTCCTTTGGTAATTACTTAATTTTAGACCCTAGGACATAAGAATCTTTGTGGAAAGTGTGCATTGCTATATTTTTCCCATCAATTGAGATACGAAGATGACCATTAATATTGAACTTTAAATAGATGTTAGTATCTTTTGTATCTGTCAAAACCTCACGACTACGAGTATTGGCTCTCGAAACCATTCTTGCAAGAATATAAGTTATCCAAAATCATACATACATGTTTCCTTGATTTGATGAAATCAACAATGTATATAGATCTTTCCTAAGCTTGTTTCACCAAGTTATTTATTTTCTTGACATTGGCAAAATACCACATAAAGTTAATAATGTCTCCAAATCGGTCAAGCGATACTAAATATCTTTAGCTTTGTCAAATTCTATGTGATTATTGAACATATACCCTGTTAATGACTTGTACTCCTCAAACATTATGCAATATGGATCATTTAATGATATCCTTCTTGTGTGAACATCTTTTAATAATTTTTACCATTTGTTATTCAAACAGAAAATCTCTATAACTCCAAAAATATTATAGAACTACTTGACATGTATGAATGCAAAAATCATATAAGCTCCTCCGCTTTAGCCACATTTTCAAAATTACTTACAATATTGTAAGCACGATTCATTTTGTGAGCCATGTAGTGAATACGTATCATGTATGGGGAAGCAGATTATTTGAAGGTGAATACAAAGCCGAGTTTTGTGACTATTATCCAATTTTTCCCCTAGGGGAAAAATTGGACAAAGCAATCGAACTTTCACACAATGAAAATGGAGTTGGTTCAGTCATGGAGTCTTGCATTTTGGAGTTGGGTGAATAAAGTTAAAACAGGTCAAGCAAATTACGGAGATTTCAAGAAAATTTCCGAAACACAGAAAACTCGAAAGTCTGAATTTCAGACTTTTGGGTTTCATGGTTTGAGAGATCTTAAGTGCGAAGTTGGAAAAATGAAGGAAAAGTTCCAAAACTTGAAAGTCTAAATTTCAGACTTTTGGGTTTCGGAGTTTCGGAGATCTCGGAGTGCGAAGTTGGAAAAATGAAGGAAAGTTTTGAAACCCGAAACTTTGAAAGTCCAAATTTAAGAATTTCGGAGTTTTGAGGTTTGAGAGATCTTAGAGACACGAAGTTGGAAAAATTAAAGAAAAGTTTGAAACCCAAAACTCGAAAGTATGAATTTCGAGACTTTCGGAGTTTCAGAGGGGTTTCGGTGGTTTCGAGATCTCGGAGTGCGAAGTTGGAAAAATGAAGGAAAAGTTCCGAAACCCAAATTCCAAAGTCCAAAATTTCAGACTTTCGGGTTTCATAGATCTCAATGAGAGGGATCGGAAAAAGGATCGAAAAAGTCGAAATCTGAACTCGAAAGTTTGAAATTTTAGACTTTCGGGTTTCAGGGTTTCAAACTCTCAAGGTGCTCAAGTGGAAAACTCCACAAAAATTATGAAATCCCAAAGTCCGAAAGTCTAAAATTTTGGATTTTCGGGTTTCAAATTTTCGAACTCTCAAACCCCAAAACACAAAAATCACAACTCAACCTCTGAAATTCTGAATTCCAAAAGTCTGAAATTTTAGAATTTTGGGTTTCAGAGTTTTGGAACTCTCGGGTCATTTTGAGCGGTGAATAGTAGCTCAACTTCAGAAATGAAAATGTAAAATTATGAATTTTAGGATTTTGGAGGTTGCATGCATTTCAGACTTCAAACAAGATAGAGCCAACCACCCGCCATTTTTACAGAATGACACCTCAACCTTTAGATGGCCATAACTTTTGACTAGGAGCTTAGATTTTCACAAGAAAGGACTTTTTGGAAATATCTCGGTGTACCGCTACTCAACTAAGTTATTCAAAATGAAAAATACGAGTTTTCTATTTTTAGGGTGTCCCAGGTTTCTCACCTACCACAATAATGAAGGTATGGGATTCTTTCTTTCCCAACAAGAAAGAGTACATGGAGGCATGGGTTTTGTCATGGAACCCATCATTTTTGAGTGAATTCAATGCATTCTAGGGTGGTTGAAGCAATATTTCGAATTCTTCTCATCTCCTTCTCTCATTCTTCCTATATATTGTAAGGAGGGGGTAATTTTTAAAAGGTTGGACAATTTGGCTTTACACCCTCCCTTCTTCTCTTGTCTGCAAGTGGATTTGTGGAGTTCAAACCTCCCATTCAAGATGTAATGCAAGTTTGTGCCTCTTGGCCATTGTAATGTATTGTATCAAATATGTGGAGCAATAATACAAGTCTGTGGGTGATTTTCAACCCTCTCTTATGTTCATTGCATCCTCCATGATCTTTCATTGCAATCCTAGTTATCTGTGCATGGTGGTTGTATTACTTTTTAATGGTTTGTGTTTAATGGAAAATCGGTGTTCAACATTCCTTTGGTCTATCACCTTTGTTAGTTTAGGTTTATTTTCTTGCATCTTCTTAACCCTGTCTCCTTGGCTTGAGTTAGAGTAGGTTCCTCTCTACAATATGAATGTGTACATCTAAACATAGGAATAGGAACCGACCTTAATTTAGAGAGCTTTCGATCGCTAAGTCCCACACTTTGGGAAAAGCTCCATGTTATGAAATCACTGACCCGACTTGAACAATCCTTGAATTGCAAAACAAATTAGGGGTGTTGTGATTACGCATCAATAGTGACCTTGCATGAAAACTACCCCATCATCTCCAACACAAATTAGGTTTGTAGAGATTGAATGATCATCCATACTATCTATTTCTTTAATATTTCTTATAACAAGTTTGAAGAGGTTCTCATAAGCTATGCAATTATCCATCATTTTGTGCATATCTAGTAGATGATTTTCCCTCAAATGGTTATTGAAATTGAAAGTGTAGACATGCATGTAAACCCATGATGTATTGTCTACTGTTGTGACCTCATCAATCGACAATGTGATAGAATTCACATTTTTTATCTTCTCTCTCAAATCAGTGATTTCAATTTCTACCATACACTTTGCCATTTCCCATGCACTGGTATCTGACTAGTGTGTTGTTGGAATGTTTGGAAACCCATTACATTGAAATAATATATTATAATAAATGAGATCTAAAATTGGTCTACCTTTTTTTAAATGTGAAATATTGTTCTGAATTGTATAAGTTTTTTACGAAGACTTACATTAATAGCTTTTTCCAAATTTAGTTTTTATTGTTCCACCTTTCTCAATAAGGTATCGAAGATGTTTATGATGATTTTCATATTCACGCATAGCTCATATATAAAAAAATCTTCCTTGGTTTTTGATCTAGTTGTTTTTATTATTGTTCCATCATCTTTATTTTTAGACTCATATAATTTTCCACAATGCTTCTCTATTGTGTCCACCTTCAATTGTATTTTTGGTCTTTTCCTAGTTTCCAACTACATATAAAACATATACATTACGTAGGAGTTTGAGTAGTGTTTTCGGTTCAACACGTTCAATGAATGGATATTTGGTGACCATTCAAATTTATAAATCCTTCCTAAATTCCACTTCCCACTCTTAGGTTTTGACAATGTGTTTCTGGAATATTTATTTGAAGTTTGAGTTGGATAGAAATTGAGATTATTAGTACTATTAATGTGAATTGAATTACTATGTTGATTATTAATTTCATCTAGAGTAAGGTCATTGATTTCTACATTTGAAATGATATTGAGTTTTTCTTTACATCCTTAAGTAAATCAACATATAAAGTAACATTAACATAATAAGATTCAAAATTACCTCTTGGCACTAGTGTTATTGTGGGATGACTGAAATATTTTGAAATGTCCATGTCATGTTTTATTTTTCCTTGAGTTCTTTTCTCATTTACTGCAATGGGGCCATCGTATGTGTGATTTTGAAGTCTACACATGTGACAAAAATATAGAAGTTTCAAATAATATCTGTAAAAAATAAATTCAAGACATTGTGAAAAATAAATATCATGCTACATGATAACATGGGTTAGGCTACCGAACAAGGTTATGTGAACATGATATCGGACCACCGCATGGTTGCGTACGTGTACTCTCTGAACGATAACTCAAATTAAGGTTACCTTCCAAGTAACATGTTCTGCTACCGTTTTATATTGCGTAATCATCTTATTCGGTGGCATTATGTATTTAGATATTTGTCCGGTAATATTTCTACAAAAAGCCTTGATAGGTCGACAATTCATACTTTTTCACTTACCTTTTTCACTTATTCCTTCAGATTTTTGCTTATATTTTCATCTTTTTCACAAGTTGATTCACTTTTACCTTTGGATTCGATTTCGGATCTCAAATATAAGCAATTTTTAAATTATATTGTATTATTATATTATGGTGAATTAATCCTATATATAATAGTATATTATAACATAATGGTGAATATACCAACATTGGTCGACCCTTAGTGGAAACACTAAGGTGAAATTATGGTCAAATTTATTTAGGACCAGTAAAATCTTGGCGAATGTGTTATTGTATGGTAGTAAAAAATTCACCAATTTACAAATATTCGCCCTAAAATGAACCTGGAAGGGTCAATGTGGTTCAACACTTGAAAATATGTTATCATGGGTATTATGCGGTATAGAGTAGGTTGACAAGTTGCTAAAAATCCAATTCGATAAATAATTTTTGATAATCCAACACATTCAACACCAAGGGTTGTAGGACTAACTATTGTTATTATGGATACTATTTGATATAGAGCTTAGGTTGATAGGTTACTGAAAAAGACCACATGTTGTTGATGATAGAGTAACCAAAGATGAATAGATTGGAAGAGTCAATATTATGGTTTAACATTAAAAGGTTGTTTTCATGGATATTGTTCAAGTATAGAGTAGGTTGAAAGATTCCTAAAAAAGGCCACTAGTTACGGAGGATGGTTTAGCTAAAGTTGGAATTTTTAGGGGTTGTTGCCATGTATAATATTATGTATAGAGAAATTTTATAGGTTTTTAAGGATGGAGTAGTTGAAGATGAATAACTTAGAAGGGTCGGTGTTGTTTAGCGGTAAAAGGTTGTTTTCATGGATACTTGTTTGGTATAAAACATGTTGATAGTTTCTTGAAAGGCCATAGGTTGTTGAGGTTGGAGTATTTGAAGCTAAATAGATTGAAAGAGTCAATGTTTTTCAACACCTGAAAGGTTGTTTTCATGGATATTTTTGGTTTATAGTAGGTTGATAGGTTGTTGAAAATCCAATTTGGTTAAGAATTTCTAGAAATCCAACATAATTAAGACCATGGGTTGGAGGCAAGGCATTGTTAGAAACAGTCATGGTTGTAGAGACTAGATTAGCCAAAGTCTGGAATATCCATTTCATGTTGGGTGTAAAACTTGGAAGGTTGTTGTCATTAAAAGTAGGCAATATAGAGTAGGTTGATATGTTGAAAAATCTTAGGGTCAATTTAGACATGGGAATGTAAGTTCAATGCATATTAGCACCGGGAGACTACAAGTTGAAACATGGTTCGTGTACATGCAAGTCTTGAAGGATGCATATTAGAGCATAGTTGAGTATTATCTCGTATGTATTTTCATAGAGCCCTAGAGAAGCTACATTATATTTGGTTTCAAGTTAATACAATTATCAAGGTTTTGGCTAGATTTTTTTACCGAAAGGGTTTTCTTAGGATAAACATTGTGTCAATATTCTTACGCATGTCATTTTTCCATTTAGACTTATTTTTAATTCTTTAGTTTAGTGCATGTCATTTTTACTTTTAAACCTACTTATTTTTTCTTCTTTCATTTAGATTATAACAATATGGTTTTCTTAAATCAACAACACATTGTATTTCTTTGATGAGAGGGAGGAGATCATTGTAATGTAGAAATAAAATCAATATATCTAATTAGTGTGTGTACATCGAGACTACATATTTATTCCAATAGAAATGATTTTTGTAAGTGTATTGTGTGGAATAGCCAAACATGATTAAAACAACATGTTCGATCATCAATAATTTTTTAGTGTGATACATATTTTAGATACACCCCTCTTGTATTATACATTAGATTAAGATCATCAAAATACTAAAGTACAAATGTAAATACCTTGTTTTATACATTAGATTAGGATCATAAAAATACTAAAGAACAAATGTAAATACCTACTATAATGATTAAAATTGTGTAAAAGTTAAAATTGGATGAAACTTATTTTGTAATCATTTAATATTACAATACGATGTGATCTCACTTGAGGGTAGTAAGTATATTTCAGTGTGTCCAGAATAATTTCAGCCATATGTAATATGCAACAAATTCCATAGTAATAAGGTTGAAGTGTTTTCCGAGACTAATGTGTAGGTACCTATGGAGATGAAAATGGACACGCGACCTTCAACCGCACTTGACTCCCAAGGTCGTGATGGAGTAGCCGATGTAGAAATGTTGAGGTTGATTGGCTATAGGAGAATCAATGAGTAAGACCTCATAGTGTGAATTCCCGTAGCTAAATCGGCAAAGGGAGATTTAGAGGCTATGAACGGGTAGCGTAAATTCCCTATGGCTTGATTACCTAGTTGATTCTAAATGCTAAACTAGTTTGAAGCGTCCATTTAAACAAAGATGAAATTAAGAATCTAATCTAACACTGAAAGGAAACTAATATAAACAAATCCCAAAACTGAAATATTACAATCATAGATAATGAATTACTTTTGTTCTAATCATTTAAACTACTTCTACACTAAAACTAAACAAGAAAAATAACCCAAAGTGTGGTTATTCCCCATGTTGAGTGTATTCTAATAAATGTTAATCTTAGAATAAGAACTTCTCCGATTAATCTATGATATGTAGACAACTTTGTATAGATATTCTTTCCTCCAAATCCACAAGGATAGGAAGAATAAGGTTCATCACTAGGAGTTCTAAAGATTTAAAACCTCTTGGAAATTAATTAACTACTTGTAAATGAAAGAAGACTAATTTTCTACTCTATTTGATATGATGTAACAACAAATTATAACAATGAAGGAAATAAAACAACTCCAACCTGGAATTTACAGAACAGAGGTAAATCCAACTGTGTGATGACTTGTCCCCTCAATTTATCCTTTCAGTTCTTTGTGTCCACATGAGTCCAGAGGTTGGGAATGTAGTGACAATAATAGAAGGAAAGTGCTGGAGCAATGGGCAGCTTGAATTTGCAATCAAGAACAATGCAATTGGAAGAAAGATAGCAAAATAGAATTGTGATTAGCTATGCGCTTCGGCAAGAAAGAAGGCAGCAAAGCAATTTCAAGGATGCACAAAATAATTCTCGGGCTTTGCATGAAAACAAGCAATCAATTTATAGAAGGTTGGTTGTGAAAAGCATCAATCCAATTAGCGGTAAAGGGATGCCACATCAACGGTGAAGAGGGATTTTACACTAACAATCAAAAATTAGAAGTGGAGAAAGGAATGCCTCAAGGAAATCAAGCTTGAAATCAGCTAAAATGGGTAAGAAACATGCATGCAAAGTGAAGTTAAGTGAAACAACACGCATCTAAATCTACACTGGAACATTCTATAAAAGCACATAGGACCACCACCATGCGGGGTGGTGGTTACATATGACGCTGCCCTACATGGGGTGGTAGTTCAGAAACCGCTGCCCTATCTGAGTCGTGTTACAAAACCACCTCCTAGGAAAGGTTGCATTTGTGACACTAAAGGTCAAAAATGACAAAGAAAATGAAATGGGAAGCTAGGAAAAGCATGCAAAGTCTAAGTAGGGTTATCTAGGCTACAAATATATACTACAAGTAGGTTTAGGAGATTGAACACCTTCTAAACGGACATGAATCATCATTGGGAGTTTTTAACCATTTTCTAACAATGTAGTAGGTGTAAATTTAGATGCATAAAATACCTTCAGTAAGTATCACTTTGAAAATTTGATTCGATGACTTCTAAAAATGTGGTGTTTCTTGAAAAATAAAAGGAGTCAATCGATGAAAAACCTATACGCTAGAACACAAAGGCAAGTGGTCTCTTAC